>RPOG01001764.1:0-127534 GCA_008086565.1 Thalassoma bifasciatum
ATTTTTCTGAAAAATGGTTGGTTTTCACTAGACCCAGAGTTATATTGCATTGTAATGATATCACAATATCTGGCATTAAGATTGAGAAATGAAATCTTGTCCATATTGTTCAGCCTGATTAAAAATTACAAATTCCAAAATAAAAACTCAAAGTTATGAGATGAGTCTAAATTTTGATATAAGAAGTACAAATCTTCTGAAAAAAAAAAAAAAAAAAAAAAAAAAAAAAAAAAAAAAAAAAAAAAAAAAAAAAAAAAAAAAAAAAAAAAAAAAAAAAAAAAAAAAAAAAAAAAAAAAAAAAAAAAAAAAAAAGACAGATTCTGAGAAAAAAAGTTGAAATTTTGGTACAGATTATCTAATTTGGAAATAAAAAATAAAAGTTTTAAGATAAATAAAATCAAATTCTAAGATTAAATATCAAACTTTTGAGTTACAAAGTCGAAAGTCTGTCATAAAAAGTCAAAATTGTGAGCCATAAAGTTAAAATCCTGAGATTCGAAAGTAAGAATTTGAGATAAAAAGTTCAAATTTTGACTTTTAATATCAACATTTTGATTTTATTTGGGCAACAAAATAAAATCAACAAAGCCAGTTTTTCATTTTAATATTTTCAAATAGGCTCCTACACATTGTTTTTGTTTACATCATAGACATGTTGCACTGCAAAAAAAAAAAAAAAAAAAAAAAGACTGTCAAAACAATGTAGGTGTCACCGAGCTACTTTTTTGAGTATCCTCTTTTGGGTCCTTTTTCTAGGGTTATTGGAACCCTAGTCCAGGGGTTCCCAAACTTTTCCGCCTGTGACCCCCAAAATAGCAGCGTTAGGGACTGGTGACCCCCTGCTGTGGTACAACACTAACGGGACAATCCAAAAACAGACAAAAACCAACAAAACCCTCCCTGAGGATACTTAATTTAACTGATCGATAGAAAATTTACCGACTAATGTGCACTTTGCTGAGTTCACGGCATCAAACTTGAACAAAGAAATGTGAAAAACAGATAAAACATTTTCTGTTTGCATAACTTTATATTATCTTTCACCCCAATTTTTGCTTTTATTCTCACAATAATGGATAAAATGTTAATGAATTGTTCATAGTTTTCGATTTTGGGACACATTCCATGACCCCCTATCAATGTCTCGCGACCCCCCAAGGGGCCCCGACCCCCCCCTTTGGGAATCACTGCCCTAGTCAACCTAGTATACGCCCCTGAAAAGTGAATAGGCAGCATTTTATCCGACTGATTAGTTTTTGGCTTTTATTTGCAACTTAGTTCTACCGGTTTTAATGAACAAGACTCTTCTTAAATTTAGCACTTGTGTTACGGGCCAAAGTATAAGCGGCACAAGTGCAAAAGGACCACAACTGTATTCTGTTTAAGAGTGAACATTTACTGTGTAGTCATTTTCCTGAATAGTTATGTTTCGAAGACAAAATACGTCAAAAGTTCACCTATTTACGTTTCGGGTCATGGTTTTTGTGACTGTTTCGCTAATGCAACAATAATGTCAATATTCGCTCGAGGTCAAAACATCACGTTGTTTCTTTCTCGTTGCAGTAGTTCACGCGAGATCTGTAAAGTACATTGTTCTTCATCCTCCTCACCTGTTCAGCTGTGGTTGTATTGAGCAGAAGAACAAGGCTCCCAGGCTCCGAGTAAACCCGCATGAACTGCAGCAGGATGCGGTCTATCCCCATCCCCTCAGCCACCACCAGCAGCCCGTCAGAGCCGAAAAGACTCAGGAACATCTCCGTCTCAAACTCCAGCAGAGGACCCGCCATTTTGGAGCGACCACCTACAGCACGTGCTGCCAAAGACACAACTTAATGTCTGACTTTGAAGCAGAAATGTGGTCTCAGAGTGGAAGAAATCATCATTTCACAGCCACTGACAGGTTGCACTTGTCTGCTCCTCAATGTTTTGAAATTGTACATCCGGTCACATGGCGGAAAGCCAACGAGCGCGTGGTAACAAGAGACTCTCCTGGTAAAAAAGCGCCATCTAGCGACTCGGAGGTTACAAGCAACGTAAACTATCAAACTGTAAAATTATTTAATATCAACGTACAGCTCTTAAAAAATATATATTAAACCGAAAGGTTGGAGATTTATTTTAAATGCTTATAACATATTAATATTTGACTGTAAATACCTGCTTTTTATTGAAAATTTCTTGCCTTGAATCCTGATTTTGAAGCATTATAGACTGAAGAATACAGATATCCATTTCTAGTAAGTTAAAAAAAGGAACCTTCCCCCCAATTCAAAAGAAAAACAAAAAAAGTCCTTTTTCGTCTTTTTTTCTTTTTTTTTTGTCTTTTATTCTAAGGGGCAAAGTTAAAATTTATATATATTAAGGGAATGTGTCTGGTTTTTGCTAGGTTGAAAAAAATAAGTAAACGTACCCTAATGACTATTAAAAAAAATAAATTAAATTGAATTAAAAAAAACAAACATTTTTTTATATTTATTTTTTCCTATTCAGTTTTTAAGGATTGAATACATTCGTACAAGGGATTTTTTCCCCATTTTGTTACCATGTGGGAAAAAGACTTTTATAGAAAAATGCTGGAAACAAGTTTTTTTTTTTTTTTTNTGTCTGGTTTTTGCTTGGTTGAAAAAAAAAAAAAAAGTAAACTTACCCTAATAGCTATCAAAAAAATTAAATTACATTTAATAAAAAAACAAAAATATTTTTATTGTTATTTCCTCTTCAGTTTTTAAGGGTTGAATGAATTCGTACAAGGGAATTTGTTTTGTTACCATGTGGGAAATGGACTTCTATAGAAAAATGCTGGAAACAAGTTTTTTTTTTTTTTTTTTTTTTTTGTCTATTATTCTTAGGGGCAAAGTCAAAATTTATATATATTAAGGGAATGTGTCTGTTTTTTGCTAGGTTGAAAAAAATAAGTAAACTTACCCTAATGACTATTAAAAAAAAAAAAATGAAAAAAAAATAAATCAATAAATAAAAATATATTTTGATTGTTTGTTTCCTTTTCAGTTTTTAAGGAGTGAATAAATTCATACAAGGGAATTCGTTCCCATTTTTTTACCATTTGGGAAATGAACTTTTATAGAAAAATGCTGGAAACAAGTTTGTTTTTTTTTGGTCAGTTCTGATTGTAAATAAATCAATAACTTTCCATTTAATTATACGATCCTTTTTTATCTTCACTTTAGTCACCACCACTCATTGTATAAGAAAAAAGGAGGAAAAAATAACTGAGCAGGAGAGGAGAAATACTGTCTAGAAATAAAATCTTGGTTTTTTTTGTACCCCACATAATGTTTATAGTTATTCACTTTCATATGTGGTTATGACCTCTGAAACATCTAGATGTTGGAACCAAACAATGATGACAGCATCACTATCAGACTTGAGCAAAACCCACAAACTTAAATATATTGTCACTTAAAAGCAGCTTATAAAAATATTCTATCAACGGAAAATCAGGCAGAGCACCAGTCACTCAGTTCTGTACGGTATCAATCTTCTTTCCAGTGGCTTGCTCCTGCATTACACGGACAGGAACAAAGCTGTAAAATGTTGCATAATAAAGCCTGCCAGCTGGGCTTTGTAAAACTCTGTTGTGTCAGCCCACATTTCTGCGCAGAAAGAGAGGAGGCTGAGGGGACCAAATAAAAAGTGTGAGCTCGGGAACAAGCACAGAGGAGCCGGGCGATGCTGAGCCCACCATAGAAACATAAAACAAACACAAACAAACTCACAGAGGTTTGTCATTGAAACACGGACGTGACTCATCCTCGTTTTCAGACTCCAGGCTTGAGTTTGAGCCACTTTGATGTTTATATCTGTCACTGCTCTGCTGTGAAGACAGATTATGTAAACCAACACCTGAACCCTTATTTGAAACTAATTATACTGCATAATATGGACAATTTTTTTTTGTTCGCCTTATTCTCTGTACTCTGCGAAGTTTCACAGTTACCCTTGAAGTGACCTAGAAAAGTCTGTGTGAGTGAGAGTGGGTGAGGCGGGAAAACTCATTTCTTTTAATATCCTGATTTTAAACAAATGGGGGGTGAAGGACTGTTGCTAAAATTAAATGGCATTAATTAAAACTCATAAGTCAGCGACTCGTCCATCACTAATGAATTTCATTAATGCTGTCAACAAGTGAAGGAAGACTAATATGGGGGGTCGTAAAGAACATTTTACAGAATAAAAGATGTGCACTTGTCCGTCCATTTACTTTGGGGGCTTTTTTTTCTTTTGGAAAGATGGATTTTTATGTTTCAGTGTATCAAAAGTGGAAGCTACGGAGCCCCTAAAGGGACAAGAAAAGGAAAAAAAAAAAAAAATTATTTCAGGTGCGCACTTGAAACTTTCACGTGCTTACCTGAAACCTTTTCTGGTGCAAAGTGCCACCTCAGGAACCAAAATATGTGCTAAAGTGCCACCTCAGGAACCAAAATATGTGCTAAAGTGCCACCTCAGGAACCAAAATATGTGCTAAAGTGCCACCTCAGGAACCAAAATATGTGCTAAGGTGCCCCCTCAGGAGCCAAAATATGTGCTAAAGTGCCCCCTAAGGAGCCAATAATTGTGCTAAAGTGCCCCCTCAGGAGCCAAAATATGTGCTAAAGTGCCCCCTCAGGAACCAAAACATGTGCTAAAGTGCCACCTCAGGAACCAAAATATGTGCTAAAGTCCCCCCTCAGGAACCAAAACATGTGCTAAAGTGCCACCTCAGGAACCAAAATATGTGCTAAAGTGCCCCCTCAGGAACCAAAACATGTGCTAAAGTGCCACCTCTGGAACCAAAATATGTGCTAAAGTGCCCCCTCAGGGGCCAAAATATGTGCTAAAGTGCACTCTTGGGGGCCTTGAATGCTTGCTTAAATAATGAAATGTGATTTGTGAAAACCTAAATAGTTAGAGGGGAATCATCTTTCCAAAATAACAGGTTGCATTTCTTAGCCAGGTATGTAATCATAAATATCCTCCATTCTGTATCCAACCAGAGATTTAATAAATCATTTAACAAATACAAACTGAGACTTAGGCCCTGTTCACACAGCAATGCTTCACAGCATTTCACCCTAAAATACAAAAAAAGGCATCTGCATTTACACGGAAAGGCTGAGGGACTTGCACATGTCAGGACTGCAGATGGTGATATGACTGTAGGAGCCAAATATACAACAAAGGTTTAGAGGCTGAAGAAGAGTTGAGCTGATCATCTGGAGTTTATACTAAAAACTCTTTCTCTGATTTTAGAAACAGTGCAATAAGTGCAGTTGTTGTTTTTCAGTGTGTGCTTGGTACAGTGGAGGTCTATTGCGCACACGCAAAGCAGAGAGTGACATTAGCATTTTCACTGAAACACCAGCTTGCCGTTTACACAGCAACAGTCGAAACAGACAAATTCCACTCAGGAGGGCGTTTTCAAAAGTTTGCATTTTAGGTTGGCTGAGGCTGAAACGCGACAATACTTTGGTGTTTCAGGCTGAAACTGTTCACGTGTAAACAGCCTCTTACTTCACATTTTGCTTTCAAAACTGATTGTGTAAAGGAGTGAAGTGAGTTCCAGAAACTTTGTATAAGATCACATTCCCACAACATGTGCATGAATATCGCGTCTGACCTTTTATATCTGGCTCAGTTTGCTGAGATGATCTATGATATTTTTTGTTGATGTTGTTTATGTAGTTTGAGGATTAATTTGAAATTAGATTTATAATTAAGTAGTGTATAAAAGGGAAATGTGTTCTTTTACAGACATTTAGCCGAGTACTTCCTTCAAACACCATCCATAGGTCCTGCTCCCACATCTTCATTAATCTCTGGAAAAATTACTTTTCTCTTCTTGGGAGTGTTGTGGACTTCACTTATCTTCCCCTTTATTCTCTTTTTCCACCTTACTGATTGGTTAAGGTTTCTCTGACAATGAAGCTTTGAGAAACATATGACGAACCCTGTGCATGAAGACAGTGAGCAGAACAAACATGAAGACCAGTAGACACACAAACAGCAGTAACACCTGGAGGAATAGAGGAGTGTACTGTCATGAAGATGCCTATAGAGAGCAGTGCAGCGCTTCGCTCCCACTCACCTCCCTCCTTATTTGGCTCAGTCTCTGGTGTGCGAGAGCAGCCGTATTCATCCGCTCTCTTCTGGGAGACAATCAGCAGCTTCATGTCAGGAGCAAAAACACGAAGCAGGCTTTTGGGGTGGAGTTGTAACACGACACCAACAGGCCTGACAAGAGAGGAAAAGAGGGCTAAAAAGCAGAATAATTGATCCTTCTTTTGTTGCACTTTCATGGTTCATAAAAGTGAATCAAATGATGCATTAATGTGTGTGGAGGACGCAGCTCGTTACTGTAACCGCTGAGGGTGGGAAGTGCTCAACCCCCCTCCCTCTTTCAGTGCACCGAGTGAGATGAGCAAAAGTGCACGTTTGGCAGCTGAAGTGCATCCTGATACCGTGGATGGTGATGCACCGATGTAAATGAGAGGAGAACAGCTTGAAATTGATGGCAGGCTGGAGGATAAAATATGATGAGATATTTAACACTGCCTGCCTGACTGCAGTGTAGGAGGCAAAGAGAGAGAGAGAGTAAGAAAAACAGAGAGAGAAATGAAAACAGCTAAAGGGCCAATACATCCCTCTAGCCTTCATTAGGGAGAGAGAGAGAGAAAGAGAGGGAGAGAGGCAGAAGGCCTTTGTTGTAAATGGAGGGCTAAGCCTGAGAGCCAGTGAGGCTCTGAGGGCTAAACGCAACGTCTCTGGAGGTTAAGGCACGCTCTCTTCAAAAGGCCTCGCTTTGACAGTCGGGGATATATGTATATTGGCTGTCCTTTAGTAGATAGAGGGTGCTCATACTTTCAATACTTTCAATATAAAGCTAAAGCATGAATGTACTGGAGTGAGAGCGAACTGTACCTTTCTCTTTAACCATAATATAAGGCTGCTGCTCGTGGTATTGTGGGAAAGTGCACTGTTAACCTTCCTGATAGACCTGCACTCTCAACCCTAACTTCTGTCAAGTAGTGATGACATTCGTTTCGAGCCTGCTTATTCATGCCGCACAAATGCATTCATTCTGCACTTATGCATTTTGCGCTAACACATTTATTCCACACTTACAGATAAGTTCTGCACTTACACATTCCGCACTTATGCATTAATTTCACACTTGCACATTTATTCTATGCTTACAAATTCCGCACCTACGCATTCTGCACTTACCAGTCTACACTTACACATTTCTTCTGCGCTAATGCCTTCTGTGCTCAAGCATTCTGCACTTACACCTTCAGTGCTTACACGATTCATACGCATTCAACACACACATATTCTGCACTTACACAGTCATTCAGCAGTTATGCAATCCGCGCTTTTGCATTTGGCACTGTCACATTAATTCCACACTTACGCATTCTGCACATACGCATTCTGCACATACGCATTCTGCACTTATGCAGGCAGCACTTACCCATTCATTCCCAGCTTACGCATTCTGAGCTCATGCATTCTGCACTTACACCTTCAGTGCTTACACAATTCATACGTATTCCACACATACATATTCTGCACTTACACATTTCGCACTTAGGCAATTTACTCTTACTTATTCTGTACTTACCTATTCTGCATTTTGCACTTACACATTCATTCTGCACTTACAGAATCTGTGCTCATGCAGTCTGCACTTACGCTTTCAGTGCTCACACGGTCTATAAGCATTCTGCACATACATATTCTGCACTTACACATTTCCCACTCATGCATTCTGCACTTACGCAATCCGCACAATCATATTCTGCACTGACTTATTCTGCTGTTACACATTCATTCTGAGCTCATACATTCAGTGCTTATGCAATTCATACTTACACATCATGCAAATATGCATTTTTCACTTGTGCATTCAGCACCTATGCATTTTGCAATTATGCATTCTGCAATTATGCATTCTGCACTTATGCAGGTGGATGGGACAAAATCTCAATAGTTTTGTGACTTTCACTTCTTCCTGTTGATGATAAACATTACCTCAAAAGACTGAAGTATCAAAAGTGTCAATATTTGGTTTGAGAATCAATTTTACAGCATGAAGATCTGTTATCTTATGTACAGATATTTCTGAATTGTTCCACGTCACTTCTATCGAGACTCTTGTTGTAGAACAGTCGACAAATCCCTCTAGAATACAATCAGACATTACATCTTCATTCCTTAGCTATCGCTGGTTGGAGTTTCATAACCGTTTCAATGCACCTTCCAGCAAATACTCACAGGAGTCGGTCAGCTTGATGGAAAAAGACACAAGTGTGATTGTTGGAACAGAAGGTCACAGGTTTGTTGATGTTATCTCATATGAAAGAGTGAGTCTCCAGCTTTGGTTAACACCAGTCTGATAAAGAGATATGGTTGGTTTTCTGTGTGTCCCTTTCTCTAATGATGGATGGCAGATGAATGAAGGCTTTTTGGCAATGAGAGACATTGCTATTGACGGTTACTTACTTTCTTGCACATGAGCTCTCATGCCGAACATCTCTGCACTTGGTTTTGATGTGTCAAGTTAGTCTTATAATTGTCCAAAATGTGCTTGAGGGTTGCTTCAAAAGAACACTTGAGACAGGTTACTTTCCCAGCCAAAAATGTAAATATACATCCTTGATGAGAAAGTTAGCCCATTTTTCTTCACGAACAGCTTACGCCTTCCTCTCTTTGCTATCATACCTCATCCACTGGCTGTGCTTGGCTTGGGATATATGTCTGGCACACCTGGCTGCTTCTTGGCAGTGCACCATTGCTTGCTCTAATTGTCTGCATTCGACTGGAATGGCCTTTTTCCAGGTGATCGTAATTGTTCCAAGGCACAGAGAACTCTGGTGTCCTCCCAGTGCAGAGCCCCCTTTGCCTTGTTGGACGAGATGTACCACATCCCATATTTGGAAGGTAGATCTCGCATCAAGCTACTCAATTTCCAGCATACACTACGATGAAAACCATGATTCTGTACCAGGCCAAGCAAGAGGGCCCAGCCACTTCCTTACGAGTGCATTCAACAAATCAAACCAACCAATTACAAACTTGAGTAAGAATCTTCTTGAAACATTGTCACTACCTTAAACCTGTGACTTTCACAGAATAAAAATGACAGCTTACAGGTTGACAAGCCAAAGAAATATGGAGATGCTGGTAAAGTTTTCTACCTGCTATTTCTTACTTGTTCCCAGTCTTAGCCAAATGGCTGCAGGCAACACCTTCATTCCTACTGTACCAGCATCAAAGCAAAAATCAATATTCTCATCTAACTCACAGCAGGAAAGTAAAGAAGCATATTTTCCCAAATGTCAAACCACCTCTTTGAACACAACTTTTTGTTCTCCAACATGGATGGAGATGAAATGAGGGCTGATGACAGACAGTTCTCCAGTGTAGTTTCAAAGTGGGAGGCAGGTTGGAGGTGTGGTGGTGGGAATAAGACTGAGGTTTAGGTTGGGCAATGAAAGGTGATGAAAGGTCATTATGGACTTTAAGATAGTTGAGAAATCTGTCAGTGGCTATAAGGTCTTCTCTTTTGAGTTGATGCAGTGTGCACTTAAAGGCAGGGTTGGTAATCTGATTTAGATACACTATTTATGACATTATGTAAAATGATCATGGTGATCAATACAAGATGCGTTCTTAAAAGGGAGCAGAAAGTAGCCTCTATCTACAGTGGGATAAACCTGTAAAAAAAAAACTAACCAATCTGTACTTTTGTGACACATTTCTTTTAACCAATCAAATCGCGTCCTGCTGTCCTGCGCGTTCATTGAGCCAACATGCACCGGTAACCCTGATTCATTGCATGTAGCCGAGCACAGAGGGACCAAAATACGCCAGAGAATGGCAGAAAAAGTTTATCTCAATTACAAGACCAAGAAAGACAACAAAGAAGGGCAAAAAGGCCAGGGCAAAAACTAGAATCCACATCAGCACAGCTTTTCAGCAATACAGACAACTCAGAAAAGTCAAGGGCTAAAAAAGTGATGCCATGGTCGCTCATTTTCTGTTGAACAGGTAAGTTCTGGGTTATTTTTTAGCAATGCCTCAACCCTTTAACAATATTCTTTCTGCAAAATCAATATCCCTGAATTTGGTGGTGTGTTGAGATGAGTGTAACTAGTGTTTTAGATCATCAATCATTGTACACTGCTGTGAAGCCCCTTGACATCAGTCCAGGAGCTGGGACTACAGGATGTGTCATTGCTGCTATGAAGGAGTTGATGTAAATTAGTATCTTGACAGAACGAGAAAGACCTTGCCACAAGGTGTGTACTCACCGTACATTAACCTGTCATGTAACTCAGTTTGAATAATTTATGGCATGCCCCTGGGCTCTGTCTTGAGACCACTGCTATTTAACATTTATATCAACAATCTGCCACATAAATTATACTTTTGACACAAACTAAACTGAATTTAAATCCCAATAGACTATTACAACATCTTTGGTTGAAGTGATATAATCTGTATGATTCACTGTCATTCAAGCTCTATATTCAACAATCTGTAAAGAAGTTGAGTTTGCTGCCAAAAAGAAATTCATTGCTGCTTTTTTTTTGCATCTTCTCAGTGCCCCCGCTCTCTGGATGCTGTTATGGAACTTCAAAGTTTATTGCAAGTCTCTGACTCATCATTGCCTCCCTGAGGCTGAAATTGGCTGACCTGAGTAGCTGACCTGTGGACTAAATCACTGGCATGCTCTTATCTTTAAGACAACTCTTAACTTGCTCCCCTCTTGTTTATGTTGTTTAATCTACTTGAAAAATACTGAAAGCTAGAGTCTTGGCTCTGCAGTAACAAGAGTTACTTTTGCTGTGTGTTCTCAGAGTTTGTCTTGAAGCAGGGGAATGGTTTAAGGACCACTTCTCCTGTGGTTTGGACTCTGCTGCAAGTGGCTGTAAGTCTGGGGGAGCTCGTCATCTTAAAGAGGGGGGTACTCTGCTTTATTTTGGGAACTTTGTAGTGTCCCCCTGGTGCAGTAGCTTGACATGCTTTACATGATTTACAGCAAAAAAAATAAAATTCAGTGTTCAAAAAAGTTCATTATTTATTCTATATGTTTACTGTAGCACCATGTGCCCCGAAGCATCTAAAACCTCTGTAAATGATTAAAAAAACAAACAAACAAACAAACAAAAAAACATCTCTCACCCTGCTGTTTTACGGAACCCTTGTTTATCTTCTGTCTCTTTAAGGTTTCTTGCTTCTTCAAACCCCCTCCCTCTGATTGGCCAGCCCTATAAAAGCCTATTGGGGGCAGAGATAAGGGAGACCTTGATGTTTAAGGCCCACCCCTCCAGTGTTTAATAAGCATATACTGTAAAATAAATAAAAAGAAAGATAAATGGATGTCATCTTGGTCAGCACAAAGTGAAGTTGGCATAAAAACCCTTCCCCTTGGTGACTGGCTGCAGTATTGGCCCAACCTCCGTCTCCCCCATTCATTTGAATGGACTGTGGTATAACTTTAAAAGATAAGTAAAAAAAATAGAAATGTTTCACACACCAGTATGCTGTGGTGATGTAAAGATTTTATTTGGCTGCTTTGTGGTCAAGTCCTCTTTTTTTCTGAGAAGTCGTTTTTCATTAGTTATTGGACGTTAAAAATGGGGTTTTGTGTCACGTTTCAGGCTGACTTCAAGATGGCGGCGCCTGAAACTGGGATATTTTGGCTCCAAAATCGCATGGTAAAAGGCAATGGCCATGGTCGTCATCCAGTTGGGAGACCCATATGTGATGACCTCATCATTTCAGTAAGTATTGTGCAGATTCTGTGCAGATTTTGTGTGGATCTGGCTATTTTTGGAACGGACCGTTTTTGGAATTTCAAGAGTAGATTTAAGGATTTTTCCAACAAAAGAATATCAAGTTGTTTATAAATTTGCATATATTTAGTGTAAGCATCAAACATCATTACTTTTATATCCATGATTCAAAGAGAAAAAAGCATGATGCCCCTCTTTAATGTGTATGAAAGCAGATGGGAAGCGTTGGAGGAAGATGGACCCTTTGACAACCCTGAGTACTCGTGTATATTTTCCCCACAGTCTGAATTCCCCTTTTTTTTTTACAACCACAATAGAAGCAGGTAATGCATTTCTTTCATGCAGCATTTTCAGAATTTTTAATCTGCATTGCATTAGATTGTTGTGTGGGTTCAAATGAGACTGAACTGCAGCTGTGGTTTTGTTTACTCAGCCCTCGGCCCAAATGTATCATCCCTCTGAGGCTTGCTCTGCTTCCCAGTCCCATTACCACCATTTCTAATGGCTTTGTATTTTACTCCTGTTATTATTTTGCCTCACTCAAATCTTTCATAAGTAGCATCAGATGCACTACCCCGTCCATAATTAAGGCATAAGACTCTTTGTCTGCACCTCAGGCTGAGCCGACTAACTCAGGGTCAATTTCTAAAAAAGCATGACTCACTGAAGGCCTTTTCGCAGTCACGAAGTCTGAAAACTGTGCGAGTGGAGCATATTTCAAGTGAAATAAAAAGTGCTCTGGCAGCAGGGGAAGATGAGTGCGGCTGGCTCAACAAGTGTAGCATTTCAGGCTGTCATGACCCTTGTTACTTCAGCACCTCGGCGGAGCGTGACTTTAGATTATGGTGCTGGGAAAATTGCAGAGTGGTGGTGCTGCATGTTCACAAATTGACGTGATTAAGGAACACCCTCAGTCCGCTGAAATACAGATGGGGGAGAGGAGCATTTTGCCACTCAGAGCTGGGTCAAGCAGAATCAGTCAAGCAGCTTTTGTGAACACCCGCATAATGCCACAGGAAAAAGTGATTTCCTTGTTAATGTAATAGTGGGAGCTGATTATTAAAGCAAAGAGAGCAATGCTTTTTATTCTTTATTTCTTTTTCCAGGCTGCAATTTGCATCTATTATCAGCAACAAAACAAGAGGATAAACATTACAGCAGGGGGAGAAAAAATGGCTTTCTTCATGGTCGCAGCGGGCACAAAACAAGCAGGAGAAATGAGCTGAGGAAATTCTATTGAAGCAAATGTATGGCTTTAAAAAGAAGCATGAACAAGGAGACACGCTGTCCGTCACCGACACTTTAGCAAATCAGTGTGACGGCGGACGCCAATAAAGAGGACGGGAATGTGGCATCTGTGAGAAAAGATGAAGAAAAAGAAGAGCGGAGGGAGAGGGGAAGACAATAACACGAAGTGAAGAAGTGAGACGGGGAGGGATAAACAAATTTTTCTTGTTTGCCGAAGCAGCTCAACGGTCGGCTTTTGTCAAATGGGCATTTTAGATGAATAATTCACGGCGGCTGGCGGGCTGGAGGTTGGAAAGGTGGTGCTAGGAGGTGACAAGGGAGACACGTTTAGGCTGGAGTGGATGTCAGTGATGCATTTGCTGCACAGTCAGTGTGTGTGTGTGTGTTTTAAGTGCAGCCACACATGAGAAAAAGACCCAGACAGAAGCAGGGAGAGTGTGTCTGAGCTGAGAAATACCCAGACTGCAGAGGGAGTCACATGTAGAGTTTTCAGGAGCTATTAGCATATTCCTCAACCCTTCCCACCAATGTTCATCAGAGATTTGAAACTATTTCTGTCTTTTGTCCCTTTAGTGCTTCAAGGCTTCTGTTTGATGTCTTGGACACACATTCCCTCCGTCCTTAAACCAATAAAACCAAAATCCTAACAGATCCCAGGCCTGTTATCGACCAGCCGGCCTTAAATCCACAATGCTGCACTTCCTGGAGCAGAGATGGGGAGAAAAGAAGGAACAAGAGCGAACCAAAGCAGCGAGGCAGAGATCAAGGCGGCTCAAAGGCTGATTTGATCTGGACCAGAGATGTCCTGGAGAGGCGAACCTCCGATCTGTCCGTGGGAGGGGAGGAGGAGCGTGAGAGGTGTGGAGGTTGAGAGGGTACCTGTGTTGAATATAAAACCCAGCTATAGGCGTTCATGTCTTCACATTATCAGCATCTTGACACTGAGGGAATTGAAAGCTGCAGCGTTGAACTTCTTACCTTGAAGCACCGAACTTAAGTTTGACAAGTTTGAAGGATCATACTTTTTTTTATTTTCCTTGCTGTACCAACAAATAGCAACTTTCGGTCTGGGCTTAAAACTAACCACAAGAGATAAAGTTTATATAAAAGATGCAAAATATTTGCAAAACAGTTTTCCAAGCACAGCAGAGAAGAAATACACATGAAAGGAAAGGTAGGTATCAGTATAAATCAAGCATGTATTAAATATTCATTGATAAAGCATCTGTTCTGCAAAGTAAAGAGTTCTTACAATGTAAAATAGTTGCACCATTTCCCCAAATGATAAATATTCTTGCACGCTGCATTCATTAACACCTCAAAAATGAAATGAAACAGCTCTTTGAAGGCATTAATTTGGGTCTGATGGACTTTCCAGGTGTGTTTGTGTGTTTCCTCGCAGTCACACTTTAAAGAGGTAGAATACTATAATTAGTGAGTTGACAATATTAGCCTAGCCTAGCTGCTGCCCATCACCTGTTGATTGTTTGGTGCTGTTAGTTTTTCATCCGCTCTGTCATACCACGGCTTGGTGTGGACCATTGACTGTATATAGAATGGACAGCGTGCTTCCACCTGTCACCGTTCTACGATTTTGAAGCCAAAAAACCCCGTTTCTCTAGCCGCCATTGTGCAGCCAGAGTCTGCGCAGTTGAGAATTTCCGGTAGAGCAGAGTAAAAAAGAGAAATAAAAATATTTATTTCTTCTTCCTCAGAAGGTTTAGTCTCCTTTTGGCTCTTTCCCGAAGTTTCTTATATCCCCAGTAAAAACTACTCACTAACGGCAGCTGTCAACTATCGTAAAACAAAACTTATATCGCGGTTTTTAACGTCCAATAACTAATGAGAAACTAACTTCTCAGGATTAAAACACCTGAACACCATGCAGCCAGATGACATCATCATACCACCTTAGTGTAAAGATGAGAGAAACGTTTCTACGAGGTATCGTAATTTTTTAAAGTTTTCCTGGCTCATATTTGGAACACATGGGGAGGGGGGGCTTATGACCTATACTGCAGCCAGACACCAGGGGGCGGGGCTTATGACCTATACTGCAGCCAGACACCAGGGAGGGGGAAATGGGGGAGGCTTCAGTTTGAGCCGAACGTCGTTACGTCCACTCATTATACAGTCTATGGTCTGGACTGGTCTGTGATGAGTGTGTCAAGCAGAACAGCCATCCAATCACCAGCTGCTGTATTTTTTTTAAAGGTCCCACCTCTGAAAACACTTATGAGCGGCTTTTTCCCAGATGGACTAGTGAAATATCTCCATGGCAGAGATAAGGAACTGTCTGTCTGGTGTGTCAGGTTAACTGTTCTCCTCTAGCTCATTAAAGGCATGAAGAAGCCCTAACTTTTAAAAAATCATACATATATCTATATGATACGTCTATTACTATTTACAATCAGTCCAATAAGTGCAATCACTGGTATCACTGATGCTAGCCTGGATTTTACTCAATATTGGCTCAGTGAGAAAATCAGTGGTATCAAACATCACTATCCCAGGGTGCTTGCCATTCAGAGAGGAGGGGGTTTGTGTAGCAGGGAGTCTTTGGGCATAGTCGCACTGGTTATTCTTCCAGTCCCCAAGCATGCTTCAACCTCAAAGTTCACTTTGTTTGGCCAGAATGACAGCAAGTGTGATGGACCAAAACAAATTCATAGGAGCCAAAAAGTAACTTAAGTGTTAGCCACATTCTCTGTTCTTTATAATGCTGACTCAGTTGTTGTTATTCAGTTTGTGTATGGCACAGTGGAGGCTTATTGCACATGTGAAGAGCTGAATGTGACGGTTTTCCCGGGCATAGTGTTTATACTGAGACAGTGAAAATTGTGTTTTCAAAAAAGTTCCACTCAAAGTTTGTGTTTTCGGTTAACGAAAACGCTATTTCCATGTAAACAGGAGGCTGACACTCAACAATACTTTTGCATTTCACCCAAAAACCAGTGTCATGTAAATGGGGTATGAGTCTCGTTCATATGACTGTGGTTTGACAGCAAGTTGTTGGGAACAGCTCTGTTGAGGGCAATCATGCTTAAGTACAGCACGGTCAGTATACATGGCCACTGTGACCATGCCTCTAAAACGTCTCTAAAACACCGTTGTGAGACAAAGAGGGGTTGTTTTCAAGCTGTATTTCATAATCTTTGATGGGGGTCCCAGAGGGTTACTTTAAAGTCCATTTCTCCTCCTACAATACCCCTCTTTAATCTCACTGCAATACACCTAATAGCTTACTTACAATCGACCAAATAGACAAAGAACTGAAATTCTTGTATTAGTACCAGAATGAGAGGCAGGCTGATGCTGAACGTGAACACCTGTTTCATTATACAGCGCAAGAGAAATTGCACACGCTGCAGTAGCATATGAGCCAAATACACGCTAAGACAACTGATCGCATGGGTTTTCTCATGACACAGAAGGTGGAGGTGAAATAATGACTACATTTTCTCCCTGGCTCACTCCCATGTTTTACCGCCAGACGAGAATAGCATGAAGCCATCATTAATGTTAAGTTACACCTGTGCCTTTTCCTGCTATGAAATGTCAAGTTTTTTTTCTGCCATTAAAACAAGATCTCACCCAGAACTTATTAGTGGAGACTGCTGATTTCACACAACACTAAGAATAGCTGAAATAATCAGTTAGAGGAACTGGAGAGACCTGTGTGGGTGTGTGGTGCCCGGTTGATGCTTATTTTAGGGTGACCATATTCTGTTTCTCTGAAAAGAGGACTCACATGTCGTCGCCCCCCCCCCCCATTTTTAGGGGTTTTGCGTTGGTCAGGGGGCTGTTCTTCTAACTCAGTTAAACAAATATTCTGAATTCCCCAGAAAAGAACACTTTACCTGGATATGCTGAAAAATAGAACCAAAACACTCACAAACAGTTGCTTTGTAAATAATATATTTGTTCATTTAAAGCAATTCTCCTCAACAATATAATCAGTCACATACAAATATGGCATGTTCTAGTCTTTAATAGTTATTGACTCAAGTTCTGTAGATACACAAGTATTCAGATGTTTAACAAAATAAGAAATAATCACCTCTCTTAAGTCTGACACTTACACCTTAGTTAGGAAAAGTGAGGTAGAGAACCATTCTTCAAGATAACCTCCCATTATCAATTATGTAAAAATAGGAATAATTCCTCTAACTTTTAAACAAAAAGAAAAAAGAGAGGTAGCCTTTTCTTCAATGTTTTGTTGTGGTGATATGGGCTTGCAGATCGTTGGGACCATTATTAGCCACAGAGACATAAGTTCCAGCTAGTGTACTTTGGGAGAAAAATAACTAAAATAGAAAGCACATGGTGGGGTTCTCTCATCTTTTGAAAAGAAAACTAAAATGACCAGGTATAGTATGGGCTACATAACAATTACCAAATGCACAAAAATGTAAGAAATATGCAGTTTTATATATCTCAGTTTAAGCTGTGAGTCAAAATCTGCACAAATGTCCAACCACAAGAAGATGAAAAGCAGATTTGTTGTTGTGATATGTCAGCCTTAGTTTGGGTGCTGCTAGGTGTGTAAGCACAAGGAGTGAGTCAGTCATATCTCTGGCTGTTATTGTGTCTGTGCCTTCCATTAAGTGTCCAAAATCTTTTTTTTTAATGCTCTTACATTTGAGATCAATTGAACTGAAATAAAGCTCTTCCCTCTAACAGAAAAAAAAAAAAAAAAAAAGTTCCAGCTTTGCAGACTGTACATTCTACCTCCCATTTGTCCCAAACCAGACGAAAACAGGGGAACTTTTACGCATTTCATCAGTGAAATGACATTTGCGTTTTGGCATTTCCTTTCAATTTGAGTGTTCTCTCGCAGTGTGCCTACCTGCCTGTCAGCCTGCGAGTGAGTGTGGAGCGTAAAGCGCCTCTGTACTGATTTGTGAATGAATGAATACATGTTCCGGGGTTCGGCTCAAACTCCACCTCTCAGAGCGTGTTTCTAAAGGAACCATTCAACGTGAATGATAAATACACTGGTCTGTGACGCGCTCAAGCTGGGCGAGATCAAAAACCCGGACATTTGAAGGATTTTATAAACCCCAACCGGACGTATGGTCACCCTAGCTTATTTTATATCTATATGTAAGTTAATCAACACTGAGGGTTAGATACAGTCAGAGCAGGAGGAGAGCAAAATAATGTGGGGAATTAAAGGAGCTGGAATTTTTATGTGGTTCACAAATAATATGAGAGTTGAGAGTTTCTTTCTATTAGTTATTAATATCAATTATTTTCAATTATTAATATTACAAAGAGAGAAAAATGTCCTTCAAGACACAATAGGACACAAAAGAAAAAAGAAAAGCAAGAACAATGACAAATATTGTGGATCATGAAACAAACAGGCCAAGAGTCAGGGGGACAATATGAAAAAAAAATGTACTCAAGTGAATGCACTCCATTACTGACCACCCCTGGATATAATAAATGTGGAAAATATTAATGGAGAAGAAGGAGCAGTAGTAATGAAAATAGAGCAGTGATGTTTAAACTATACATTTTATAATGTTTCCTAATTTACAGCACTACGAGGATGTGCAGTTAATGGCTGATTGGAGGTCAGGTCAGCTAGGCTAACGAGCTAACGGAGAAAGTGTCAGGCGTGTAGTGTTAAATGTAATTATCAAAGCTGGAGCTTAAGTCCCGAGGGAGATGAGACACTGCATCAAAGTTCACACAGAGAACAGTGTAACAATCATCCAGCCTCTCTTTGATCCACTTCAGCTCAATACAAGAAGAAGAAGAAGAAGAGAGCAGGTGGAGGATAAAACCAGGAGTGGAAGAGAACAACACTTCAGGATGTGTAAGCTTGTAGCAAACAGGTATTTGTGTTGTAAACACTTGTTTATGTCCACACACAGAGAAATTCTCCTTATAGAAGCGGGGAAAGCTGTCAGGCGTCTTCGTACACTAAGTCAAAGGCAAAGAAGGATTTCAAACATTAGCATTCCTCTATAATTCCTCTTAATCCAAACACTAACAGAACAGTAAGGAGTTCAATCTAATTTAGGAAAGGATGAAAGACAAGGATATCCTGTGTGGGAAAAGATATCTGGATTAATTAGTATTGCAGAGACAGCATATGTATGTGTGTGTGTGTGTGTGTGTACATGCCTGCAGTATAGTTCATGTGTGTTTGACAGTATAGGAAATGATAATTGTTGCTGTATAATATCACACGAGGAGCCGCAACCTCATCATTGGATGTTCACCGTCATAAGAAGCATGTTTGATTGGATTTTCCTGTTTTAATCACTCTGCCTCTATTTTTTGCGTACAGTGCTTGGGCCTGGTTAATTACAAGGACGGATTAAAATTCAATGTCAACATGTTAAAGGCGTGCAATCGCGGCCGTAAACACGCACGGGGGAGAGCAACTGGAGGCATGGTTTCAATAAATCAACCTCCTACCAGTGTTTGTGTGTGGGCTCTGTGACGTCTTTGTGAGTGTTTACATCTTCACATGCAAGTGCAGAAGGAGCATGTTGTGTGTCAAATTAAAAGAGTTTGTCATATCTAACAAGGTGCAAAGCACATGCACCTTATGACGTTATTGAGCAAGTTCATCTAATCGCAGAGCAGAGTCAGCTCATCGCACAGAAAAATAATAGTGTGATTATTATTTCCTATATAGTGATTTTCCTGTGTGATTATTTCTAGTTTCCATCTTCTCTGTCTTTAAACAAACTCATTGTAAAACATGAACAGTTACATTAATTACAGCACAACAACAACATCCCACTACCACTTCAACTGGGACTGAATTTTACACATTTTAACCACGTTTACCTGCTTTTTTAACACATTTGAAACATTTTTCCAGGTTCACTCCAAATTTTCTTGACAAATTTTTGTTGTTTTTGTCCATTTTTGACACTTTTGGACTATAGTTTGTCACTTTTGGACCAGTTTTTGACACTTTTGGACCAATTTTTGACACTTTTGGACGATTGTTTGACACTTTTGGACCAATTTCTGACACTTTTGGAACATTGTTTGACACTTTTGGACCAATTTTGACACTTTTGGACCATAGTTTGACACTTTTTGAGCAGGTTTTGACAATTTTGGACCAATTTTGACACTTATGGACCAATTTCTCACACTTTTGGACCAATTTCTGACACTTTTGGACCATTGTTTGACACTTTTACACCAAATTCTCATACTTATGGACCAATTTCTGACACTGTGGACCATTGTTTGTCACTTTTGGACAAGTTTCTGACACTTTTGAACCATTGTTTGACACTTTTGGACCAGTTTTTGACACTTTTGGACGATCTGACACTTTTGGACCAATTTTGAAACTTTTGGACCAATTTCTGACACTTTTTGACCATTGTTTGACACTTTTAGACCAAATTCTCACATTTTTGGACCAATTTCTGACACTTTTGGAACATTGTTTGACACTTTTGGACCAATTTTGACACTTTTGGACCATAGTTTGACACTTTTTGAGCAGGTTTTGACAATTTTGGACCAATTTTGACACTTATGGACCAATTTCTCACACTTTTGGACCAATTTCTGACACTTTTGGACCATTGTTTGACACTTTTACACCAAATTCTCATACTTTTGGACCAATTTCTGACACTGTGGACCATTGTTTGTCACTTTTGGACAAGTTTCTGACACTTTTGAACCATTGTTTGACACTTTTGGACCAGTTTTTGACACTTTAGGACGATCTGACACTTTTGGACCAATTTTGAAACTTTTGGACATATTTCACACACTTTTTGACCATTGTTTGACACTTTTAGACCAAATTCTCACATTTTTGGACCAATTTCTGACACTTTGAACCATTGTTTGTCACTTTTGGACCAATTTCTGACACTTTGGACCATTGTTTGTCACTTTTGGACCAGTTTCTGACACTTTTGGACAATCTGACACTTTTGGACCATTGTTTGACACTGTTGGACCAGTTTTTGACACTTTTGGACCATTGTTTGACACGTCTGGACCAGTTTTGTGACACTTTTGGACCAATTCGTGACACTTTTGGACCAATTTCTGACACTTTTGGACCATTGTTTGACCAAAAGCTGAGACATTGCTGTTTCAGCCAACTTGTGGTTATTACGGTAATTTCACTCAAGCATTTAAGGAAACTCGTTACTAAACATACAGACCAGGGAGCAGATGGATGAGAGAGAAAACAGAGCGGAATTTTTTCAAAAATGCCAAAAAGAGAATCATCCCCAGTTAAAACCCCCTCTAAAGCTTCTGCATGACCCTGAGACAAAAGGAGCAACTTCATGAGAGAAAAGGTAACGTTAGATGGGATGAATGTCAGGATGAATAAAGCTCTCTCTATCTAGTTTTTAACTTCATATACTTGTTTTCATGCATCATTTGATGCCTGTACTATGTGGTGACTCTTTTGGAAGGATGTACTGAGTCTGATTTGTGCAATATGAACGTATTTCCCTTTTTTTCCCTAGAGTGTTTTTATTTGTCTTGGGGCATGAAAAAAAAAGTTTTTCTTTCTTTTATTTTCAAGTATTTGTAACTGAGCATTCAACATAAGAGGTGCGAACTTAAAGTAATTATGACTTTTTTTTTGTTAATTTCATTAATAACCTTTTTTTTAATGCTTTGCAAAACATTTTAACTCTCTCTCATCCATTTTAACACTGAATAATTTATACTTGATAAGCTTTTTCACCCTCAAATGTTTATCTATAACTTTTAAAAATATATATGTTTGGAAAAAAGATTGAAAACATTTTTTCAGGCCCAAGAAGATTAAAAATATCCTGACACAGGCTAATATGAAATTCCACCACATGAACCATTGAATTTAGGAGTAAATAACTTTTAAACAGGTGTCCACTGTAGTGACCACTATGCACCACAGGGTTAAATGACCAACACATTTGCATTTGAATGTCATTTACTCATAAACGATTCACACAATCGGAAAAATTCCAATGGCTTCTGAAAGCTGAGACGTTGCTCTTTCAGTTTATCTGTACTAATCCCACTCACGCATTAAAAAAAGACCAAAAAGAAGATCCTTTTAGGTTAAAAAACCTCCACTGAAGTTTCTGCATGACCCTGAAACAAAGGAGCATCTTAGAGAGCGACTTCATGAGAGAAAATGTAACAGTAGAAAGGATGAGTGTCAGGATGGATGAAGCTCTCTCTATCCAGTTTTTACTTCCTTTTATGCCTTATTTGTTGCTTGTATTGTGTGGTGACTCTTTTGGAAAGATGTACCGAGTCTGATTTGTACGATATGAACGTATTTCAATGTTGAGGATTCATAGAACGGAGTAACTGCCTGTGTTTGTACTGTATACGACAATGTGTGTGACGTGGTCTCAGAAATGTGTTTCCAGTCTTCTTTGTGTTGTGTGAGCATCATTTGAGGCTTGAATTGTATTGCTTAATTTTATAAATACTGTACCATGCCTTGTTTTGACCGTACAATAGGTGTGAGTAGCTGAATATCTTTCTCCTTTACTTCCAGATCATCTTCATGAAGAGGAGAAAACATCCTTCAGTGGCTTTTATGCAAAGAGAGACACAAGCTTTGAGATGTTGGCTGTCAAATCCATCTTTTTTTTTTACCAAAAAAGAGAAAGAATCTCATATGTTTCTTACTGTTCAAATTTTCAACTTCTCCTGTAGAAATGTTTCGATCTGTTTGTTTGAAGTGTTTTTTTCCTTCATTAAACCTCAAACATCCAATTCTGTGTTTGTGTCTTTCTTCAGTTTAAAGTGTTTGTCTCTCACAAAACATGCAGTAAACTTGAAATAACACCAGATATTGAAAGTTCAAAGTATTCCAGAAAAAAGTGGGTCGAAGCACTTATGCACAGGACATTATTTCACCGTTTTATGTCAGCACTGAAAAAAAGGCTGATACTTGTACTCACCCATTCCTGAATAATACTATTAAACAGTGATTCTATGATGGTGTCAAATACTTGGGGCATTTAGAAAATTATTCAGATAAATATTTCATAAACTGGTGGAAAAAAAACAGAACTCTCTCTAAAAATCAAGTGTGGGATCAATGTCATTCTAAGCTAAAGTGGGTGGTCATTACACTCTGTGAGTCAGATTTAAAGAGGAGTTTGTTTAGAGCACTTCACTATGTTTCAACAAAATATTATTATTATTATTAAGCAGTTACTCAAAACAGTAAAACACTTAGACTTAGTGAGTTAGAACATTCACTTTATATGGAGCTATTCAAATATCCTGAAAGAACACAAACACATATATAGTTTATGTCAGTGGTTCCCAACCTGTGGTCTGAGGCCCCCTGGTGGGCCGCAAAGGTATTGCAAGTGGGCCGCCAAATCATTTCCCAAATTGTATGATTTTTTTTTTTCTGAGGGAGATGGAGGGTAATATTAGGATAAAAATATGTATTTTCTTATTTTTAAAACTCAGACATGTTTAAAAAATATTAAAATTGTTCAAATATTAATGTATAAAAAACATACCCTAAAGGATGTGTGAGCCCTATATGTAACAATGACTAGAAATGTAATTTAAAAAATTGCAACAAAACTCAAATTGTAATAACTAGCAAAAAGTTATTGCCACATTATCAACCAGTTATTACATTTTAGGCTCTCTTACATTAAAAAAAAAAAAGTACCTTTCAGGTCATAGTTTTAAATCAGGCCTCAACATGGCACTATATGGCCTTCCTGCTTATCCACATTATTTCCGAAATTGTACGATTTTTGAAGCAGGGTGGGTGGATGGTGGCTGTTATTATGTAAAAATAAAAATATAGGGAATTTTTTTACATGTTAAAACTTAGTTATTTAAAAGAATATGAAAATGTTCTAATATCTGAATATAAAAAGTTGCTGTGAGAAGGCAATAATTGTGGGCTGCGAACATTTTTGGGACTTAACAGTGGGCCCTGAGTTGGAAAAGGTTGGGAACCACTGGTATATGTATATACGATTTAACCCTCTGATGCATGAATAATGAAAGTTTTCCTTAAGGCATGAAAAAAAAGTTTTCAATTTTTTACCCAAATATTTGTAACTGAGCATTTGACATAAAAAGTGCAAACTTAATGTAAATATGACTTTTTGTTTTTTGTATTTTGGTATTTTCATGAATGATGTTTTTTTTAATGCTTTGCAATACATTTGAACTCTTTTTCATCCATTTTGAAAATGTATAGTTTATAAGCTTTTTCACCCTCCAATGTTTGTCTATAACGTTTAAAAAATATATATGTTTCGAAGGATTTTTTCATTTTTAAGCCCATAAGAAGAATAAAAATATCCTGACACAGGCTAATATGAATTTCCACCACATGAACCATTGAATTTAGGAGTAAATAACTTTTAAACAGGTGTCCACTGTAGTGACCACTGTGCACCACAGGGTTAATTTATTGTATTTTGTTAACATTGATGCAAAAACTGCAGAAAAAATATGTTCAACAAAACATTGTAAATCAAATCCTTCACTTACTTGTGTAACTGAAGTTACTCAGTAAAGTTTATTTTTAACCATATTCTTTAGAATAATGTATTCATGCTGTAATATATTATTTAAATGTGTTGCTGTGAATGCATGTTAAAGCACCTATGTCTTTTTTTGCTGCCTTTTCACAGCCCTTGTGTTTCCTTTCACCCCCCGTTGAGTGAGCCCCCCCCTCTTCCACCAACAGAGACGAGGATGGAGAAAGAAGAAGCTGCTGATGTACATTAAGCCCCGGACTTTCTTTTTTATTCTCCGTATCCATCTCTGAGAGAGCAGAGATATTAATATTTAGAGTGATTGTTGCCTCGTCTCCCACCGCCTCGGCCCGCAGGCGCTTTCAGTGATGCAGAGCACGCAGGCAGCCGTTAGTTTAGAGCGTTGTTAGCCTGCTTCCCCGGGCTAATGTCCCCCCCCTCCCACCCCCCAGCATCTTACTGCTCGCTGAAACAGCTCCATTAGTGTCCAAACCCCCAGTAATGTTATGCAGACGGGCCCTCAAGTACAGAGTAGTCAGAGTGGTGACCATATNTGATGTACATTAAGCCCCGGACTTTCTTTTTTATTCTCCGTATCCATCTCTGAGAGAGCAGAGATATTAATATTTAGAGTGATTGTTGCCTCGTCTCCCACCGCCTCGGCCCGCAGGCGCTTTCAGTGATGCAGAGCACGCAGGCAGCCGTTAGTTTAGAGCGTTGTTAGCCTGCTTCCCCGGGCTAATGTCCCCCCCCTCCCACCCCCCAGCATCTTACTGCTCGCTGAAACAGCTCCATTAGTGTCCAAACCCCCAGTAATGTTATGCAGACGGGCCCTCAAGTACAGAGTAGTCAGAGTGGTGACCATATGAGAAAAACACCAAAAGAGGAGCCCCTATATGGCCTTTTGGAGAAAATACTCAAAGGTACTCAACATTTTCTACGTTGTAAACAATAATAATGGTAAGAGGTCACCAGAGGTCCACCAGTAAGAAATTTTGAAATTGAAGAACTGGTTTTCTGATCATTTCTTCATTGTTGTAGTTGCACGAAAAACATTAAAATTTTGAGACAAAAAGTGGAGATTTCAACTTCTTTCCCTGATGATTTTGACTTTTTATCTCACATATTTGACTTTTTGACTCAAAATTTTGATTCTTTATTTCATAATGTTGACTTAACTGAAAATTTGACCTCTTGTCTCATAATCTGACTTTTCATCTTTTTCTTTTTTCCTCATTACTTTGACTTTTTAGCTCAATATCTTAACTTTAGACCTCAGAATTTCATCTTTTTAGCCCAATATTTGACTTTTAAGTTCTGAATATTGACTTCATATCTTTAAAGTTGACTTTTCATGTCAAAACTTTGATTTTTCCTCTCGACGGTTTGACTTTTTTCTTTTTCTTTTTTCACATTTTAAGCTCAAAATTTGGTCTTTTATCTCAAAATTAACTTCTTTTTTCAAGTTTGATTTTTAAAGTCAAACCTTGACTTTGAATCACAAAAGTTTAACTTAACCTAACTCTTCCTTATTTTTTGACTTTTTATCTCTAAGTTTTTAAAATTATGTAAAAACTTAACACTTATCTCAAAATTTGACTTTTTATATTTGACTTTTGACATTTTCCCCAAAATTGGACCTTTCATGTTTGGCTTTTTAGCTTTAACTTTTGACTTCTATCTCAAATTGGACTTTCTTTGATCATCGCTTTGTTTTGCGGGTTTTTTAGCTTAAAAATTTGATTCTTTTTTTTATTTCAAAATTTGATTTTCTTATCTCAAAGTAGACTTCTCTTTTCAAGTTTGACTTTCAAAAACAGAACTTTAACTTTAGATCTCAAAAGTTTAACTTCTTTCTTATTTTTTGACTTTTTATCTCAAAGTTTAAACATTATTCTTAAAATTCTGACTTTTATCTCAAAACTAAACTATATATTTAATTTTTTAGCTTTAACTTTTGAGTTTTTAGCTCAAAATGTGACTTTTTATGTTTGATATTATAGCTTAAACTTTTAATGTTTGACTGATTGATTTAAAATCTCAAAATTAGACTTTATCTTTGATTTCTTTTATCTTAATCTTTTGAGTTTTTTATCTGAAAATTAGACTTTTTATGTTTGATTTTTTTGTTTTAGCTTAAACTTTTGACGTTTTATCGCAACTTTTTATTCTTTTTTAAAGATATTTTTTGGACTTTTCTGCCTCTAATTGGATAGAGGAGGACAGTGGATAGAGCAGGAAAGGGGGAGAGAGTGGGGAATGACATGCGGGAAACAGGCCACAGGCTGGAATCGAACCCAGGCCACCCGCTCGAGGGCGAACCTCATGGTGCGCGGCCATATCCACTAGACTATCTGCGCCCCTTTCTCAACTTTTAACATTTAAGTCACAACCTTTTTGTTGGGCATAAATTTTTGACTTTTTATCTAAAAAATGGACTCAAAATCTCAAATTTTGACCAATTTTCGGCCCAAATAACATTGTCAACAGTAGTCATGACTGAGACAAAAAGAGGGATCCTACCTGTATCTGCAGTGCATCCGTTAAAGTGCATTTCCACTTCAGCATTTTCTGTCTGAGAGCTCAGCACAAGCAGTCAGAGCAAACTCAGACATTTGGGGAATTTTATAAAATCCCCTGGGACATAATTTAACCACCAAAAAGGAGGACATGACCGGGTAAAAGAGGACGTTTTGTTCACCCTAAGTGAGGGGAAGTGTTGACTGACAGTTGGACCTAAATCCACCTCTGGTTTCACACAGACAGTCGTTTGCAGAATGTGCGTTTTAGAATGGACGAAGAAATCCAACAACTTGTTAAAGAGCTTTCACAGCCTTCACCTGAGAGCTTCAATATGCTGCGTGTGTATGTGTGCCGGGGAGAGGATAAGTGTGTGTTTATGAGTGTTTGTGTCCTCTCAGGGGACAGCAGACGGAGTAGACGTGTTCTCTTCTATTCAGCCGTTACACTCTGCTGCTCCTCAGGGGTCTTATTGAAGCCACGCAGCGGCGAGGAGACGCCGTTGTGATGACAGAAGAAAATGGCCGCTACACCTGGCTACAAATTGCTCTGAGAAACTGAAAGTTGGAGATTGACCCGCGGGAGCTGTGAACTTTCAGACTCGCTGAGTGTATTTCCAACCAACGTGATGTGAAATAAACCTGGAACTCCGCTGAACAAACTCTGCTTTCATAAAGAAGACAGACGCCTACTCTGGAAAACATGAGAAATGTGCAGCACAGGCAGGTTTACCTCTGAGCAAGAACACAAATCCAGGTTATTGAGGCTGGATGGGCAGAACAGTAACATGTAGAGTGGTGACCAGAGTTATCAGAACACCTGGTGTATTTAACCCTATAAAGCCCCAAACATATCATATTTGATTCATGAGTTCAAAGACCTCTATCTCATCAACATGATAAATAGTTTCTTTAAAAACCTCTTGGAGAAAATACTCAAAGGTACTCAACATTTTCTATGAGATAAACAATAATAATGGTAAGAGGTCCATTTCCACCAGTAAGAAATTTTGAAAATGAAGAACTGGTTTTCTGATGATTTCTTCATTGTTGCTGTAGTTGCACGAAAAACATTGAAATTTTGAGACAAAAAGTGAAGATTTCAACTTCTTTCCCTGATGATTTTGACTTTTTATCTCACAAATTTGACTTTTTGACTCAAAATGTTGATTCTTTATTTCATAATGTTGACTTAACTGAAAATTTGACCCCTTGTCTCATAATCTGACTTTTCATCTTATACTTTTTTCCTCATTACTTTGACTTTTTAGCTCAATCTTTTAACTTTAGACCTCAGACTTTCATCGTTTTAGCCTAATATTTGACTTTTAAGTTCTGAGTATCGACTTCATATCTATAAAGTTGACTTTTCATGTCATAACTTTGATTTTTACTCTCGAAGGTTTGACTGTTTTTTCTCTATTTTTTTCACATTTTAAGCTCAAAATTTGGTCTTTTATCTCAAAATTAACTTCTTTTTTCAAGTTTGATTTATAAAGTCAAACCTTGACTTTGAATCACAAAAGTTTAACTTAACTTAACTCTTCCTTATTTTTTGACTTTTTATCTCTAAGTTTTAAAATTATGTAAAAACTTAACACTTATCTCAAAATTTGACTTTTTATATTTTACTTTTGACATTTTCCTCAAAATTGGACCTTTCATGTTTGGCTTTTTAGCTTTAACTTTTGACTTCTATCTCTATCTCTTGAAATCATCCACTCACATATTTTCAGGAAAATCATTGCTTAATTTTCAAGAAGTTGCGGCAAGAATAACATAGAAATAGTTACTCTTTTTTTTTTTTTTTTTTTTTTTTTTTTTTTTTTTTTTTTTTTTTTGTGTATTTTATAAGTGTATTTTGCATGAAGTAAATGCATATTTACAAAAAAACTTTAATAAAATAGATAAAATAGTATGCCAATTGCCCAGTGTGTCAACTGTGATAAAAGAAATCTATCATGAATGAAATGATAAAGCAATATTTTTTTTTTGTGGATTTTGTCCAAAGGGTGAATTAACATCTCAGTTTCAAAAAATTGGAATTTTCTGACGATATTTTGATAGGTCGGGTTTTACAGGGTTCAGAGTTTTCAGTTGTTTTGTTGAACTGGCATTTAAAATACTTATAAAACAAGCTACAAAGTCGTGAATGTGACATGATCGGTGTTGGGTAGGGGATGTTGATCTCACGTGTTTGATATTAGACTCTGATACAGATACCATACTGATACGGATACTGATCCAGATCCAGATACCGATGTTGATACAGATAGTGATACAGAAATTTATACTAATACAGATACAGATACAGATACTAATACCGATAAAATACTGATACAGATACAAATACTGATGCAGATACAAATACTGATACAGATACAGCTGTTGATACAGATACTGATACCAATACTGATACAGATTCTGATACAGATACCGATAGAGGTACTGGTACCATACTGATACGGATACTGATCCAGATCCAGATACCAATGTTGATACAGATAGTGATACAGAAATCGATACTAATACAGATACTGATACAGATAAAAATACTGATACAGATACAAATACTGATGCAGATACAAATACTGATACAGATACTGATACCAATACTTATAGTGATACAGATACTGATACCAATACTGATACAGGTTGTGATACAAATACTGATACAGATACAAATACTGATACTGATACTGATAGCAGTAGAGATACTGACACTTCCCTTTGCATCAAAACTATAGATACTATGATGGATACGCCCCCCCAAGCCCAGTGACTGCAGGAGCTTGGATTGAACCCCTGACAACCAAGTCTACCACTGAGCAACAGCTGCCTGTGTGGTAAGAAGAGAGGAAAACAGCTTTGTAAAAGCTTGTGTTTAAATGGAGGTTGTATTCGGGAAGACTTGGAAATGTTGATTGACATTCAGGACACAATGTCTGGATAATTTGTTTCTCTCCTTCAGATTGTTGATCAAGGACAGATTGTTTGCTGTACTTGAATGAAGAGCTCTCAGTCAGGTTGTTCTCGGTGTAAGCTGGGATGTTTTAATGGCAGCATGATGTAATCAGTCAGTCCCACGAAGACCACGACTGATCTACGAACAAGAAGCAGAGCAGTCTGCATGTGAAATCTGAAGCCTGCTTTCAGAAAAGATCATATGATAACTACATGTTACAATGAGCTCTGTAGTTCTTTTCTGCCTCTGAGACTTTCTTCTTTCCCATCAGCCCCTTCCCTTCATATCACATCACTGAATGCCGTGTCACAATCTAACTGCATGCTCATCTTCCACAGAAGAAACGCTAATGGACATTATTTGACTTGATACAACAGAACATAATGTTGCAATGAGTGAAATCCATCTTCATTTTCCACTGTTGTCTGAAGTCTATTACTCACAGCTGTGTGTGTGTGTGTGTGTGTGTGATGCCCTCAGCTCCAAGCTTTTAATATCAGGTCTGAGACACATTGATAAAACCAGACTGTCAAACTGGCTGACTCTCAACTGATCCCTGCTAATTAGGCTCTAATTACCGTGAAAGAGTGTCAATTAACCCTGTGGAAGATACATAAACACTCTCAATTAATACACAACTCTAATATCTCATTGGGCGAGGGAATCAATTTTCATTCTGAAGGAGCAGCCAGTCGAATATGAGTCACTTGGGCTCCGGTGGAAGAGATTTGGTCTTTACATTCAAAGAAAAAAATATACACAAAACTAAACTTTCACAGGTTGAATAAAGATTGCAAAGGATATCCAAATGTTGCAAACAGGAAAATTTGACATATGCAGGACTGTATCCTTAAAGGTGCCTTTGAAATAACCTCAGAGTAATGTGCACCTGCTGTCTGAAGCACAGCTGTTTTTGTTTCTGTCTGGACAACAAATATTATCTTCAACAAATTTTTATAGAAATACATCTAGAAGCTGTCAGGACACATTTGCAGAGGATAAATTCAAAGCTTTACAGTGATGCCAAGAACCAGGTCCAAAGAGACAGAGACAAACCTCCAAAATCAAACCAACTCGGTGCCAGTCGTTTACTTTTCTCACGACAAGCCTTGTACACGTTGAAAACACATTCTGTAAAGTTTGAAGATTACATTTCAGCAAAGAACACAGAGGCGAAAATGGTGTTAGCTGTTTGAAAATGTGCTCACGTTAAGTAAGAACACCCAGCATTGTTTCTCTGTAACCATGTTCAAAGTCAGATGAGGGGCAGAAATGCCATTTGTTAACTCTGTGTTTTTCTGTGAAGACTGACTGTGATTATGACTTTTACTGATAATTACAGTGTGCAATCACTCATGGAGAACGTGCAGACAGAGCTGTGGCTTTTTACCATGCAAATGCTGCTTTCATCACTTATCCTCAGCTGGATGACACTGGATTCATCTCTGAAAGTGAAATTTTCTGCCATGAATGTGAGTGCTAAGGCTTGGAAACTTGAACCCTGGCAGAAGAAAAATCCTCTTATCAGCCTCCATTGTTTATGTTAATCTAAATGCATCTACGTGTGAAGACGCAGACGCACTAATGTGTGGTGGGTCTTCAGTAGGTGAGATCTATACGGAGCTGAAAGTGGAAGTGTGGTTGTGTGATTACAGACACTGCAGGGGATCATTATGGTTGAGACAAATGTTTATTGTTCCAAACTTTGATTTGAATTATTCTACCAGAGGTTACAACCCTCTACCTGCAGCATTTATCATCTTACTTTAATAAGAAGTGAAGATTTTTGAACTAATACATGATAAGTTCACTCTTGCCCTCGTTGTTGAACACACACATGATGAAACACACACAAACTCACAGTTTTGTGAAGCCAGGTGGGCGCAGGTGCTCCTTGTTGTCCTGATGAAGCACTCCTGTCTCTCTCCGCCTCTCAGCCACTACATCCACATCCTGTGTGCCGGTGGAAAAAAACCAAACAAACAAATGAAATAAAAACAAAAAAAAAAAAACAGCATTTGGCCATTTTTAGTCAGCAGGTGGCTGCATGTTGGGGAGGTTGTGTTCTACGTCCAAACAAACTGTTGAAACACAATCCCATCTTCACTGTGTGAGTGAGAGAGAGAGTGGGTGTCCAGTTGGTGGTGGTGGTGTGAAGAACAGTATTGTGGGTAAATGTCACAGAGAGCCTTCTGTTCCATATCTGACTAAGTGAGCGGGAGAGATAAAAAAACAAAAACCTCCTCGGGCACATCAACCACTTTTTCTGCTCTGAAACAGACAGAGACAACGATGAGAGCTGAATTTCTGCAGAGTCATAACTGAGGACTGTCAGTATTAGCATATAGGCTAACTGCTTAGCATCTATTTAAATGTTTATTTACAGTTATGGCCCAAATATGAACACATTTCTCATGATTTCACACTTCATCTCTGGTTGTTTTGTTTGCAGACTGGCACGTTGATGATTTGTTTGTCCGGCTGGTGTTGAATCATGGCTCAAAACCAGTTAATAAATACTCTTTGTAGCATTAAATTTGGATGAATGACACAGAGAGAAACTGTACCAATGACTATGGATGGTGTAGTTGAATACATCTATGTCTAAAAATGAGAGTTAACGCTTAAACAGCTGGAAAATGACAATTAGAATTGGGTTAAATGAAGGCTGAAATAAGCTTTTAATCCGATTTTTTTTTTTTTTACTGAGCTGTAAATACTTTGCCACATTTACCAGCCGTGACATTAAGCTAAGACTCAAGCGCTGTGCTGGTTTAACTAAAAAGTCACAATTCATGGTAAAAAATTATCTAAATATTTCTACTTCAGTAAAAGTAATTCCTTTGATTAAATGTAACTTAAAGAGGGGTGTTATAATCACCCATATTTCAAACATGGGTGTAAAGTAAAAATGTTTGATGTTCAGACTAAAGGTGCAATTCTTTTTATGTTGGGATGTTGTATGAACATAAATCAAGTTGAATAAATATATTCTGTTTAACATATATTCAACTGAATGCACTACAAAGACAAGATATTTAATGTTCAAACTCATGAACTTAATTTTCTTTTTTTTTTTGGCAAATATTCACTCATGTTTTATTTGAAACCTGCAACACACTCCAAAAATGCTTGGACTGGGTAAACAAAAAAAACAACTATGTTGATGAATGTTGAAAAACAGCTGTTTGGATCACTCCACAGGTGAACAGGTTGATTGGAAACAGGTGAGTGTCATGACTGGGTATAAAAGGAGCATCCCCAAAAGGCTCAGCCATCAACAAGCAAGGATAGGGCAAGATTCACCATTTTGTCAACAACCGTGTAAGCAAATAGTCCAACAGTTTAAGAGCAATGTTGCTCAGTGTAAAACTAAGAAAGAATTGATAGATTTCATCATCTATAGTCCATAATATCATCAAAACATTCAGAGAATCTGAAGAAACCTCTGCACATGAGCAGCAAGGCTCAAAACCAACATAAACTGGCAGTGACCTTTGACCCCTCAGGCAGCGCTGCATTAAAAACCCACATCATTGTGTAAAGGATATTAGCACGTGGGCTCAGGAACACTTCAGAAAACCATTGTTAGTTAACACAGTTCATCACTACATCTACAAGTGACAGTTCAAACCCTACCATGCAAAGACAAAGTCAGACATCAACAACAGACAGAAAAGCCGTTGCCTTCTCTGGGCTCAAAATGGTTTAGCTAAGATTAGAAATTTTGCAGTTTAAAGTCCTAAAAGGGGCAATTTGGACCACTTATTTTCAGTGGCATTAAAAAATCAGGCAAAACTTGAACAAGTAGTCTCATCTGACATCTACTAAGCCATATGACTAACCACCACAAAATTATTTCACCCTCTGATGCATGACTTATGAAAGTCAGAGTCAGGATTTTTCCCATGAGTGTTTTTATTTGTCTTAAAATATGAAAAAAAGTTTTCCATTTTTTTTCCTCAAATATTTGTAACTGAGCATTCAAAACAGAAAACGATGAATTTAATGTAACTATGACTTTTTTTTGTTTTGTTTTCCTTCTTTCTTTCTTTTTTTTTTTTTTTTTGGTGCCAAATGCCAAAAAGAGAATCATCCCCAGTTAAAACCTCCTCTAAAGCTTCTGCATGACCCTGAGACAAAAGGAGCAACTTCATGAGAGAAAAGGTAACGTTAGATGGGATGAATGTCAGGATGAATAAAGCTCTCTCTATCTAGTTTTTAACTTCATATACTTGTTTTCATGCATCATTTGATGCCTGTACTATGTGGTGACTCTTTTGGAAGGATTTACTGAGTCTGATTTGTGCAATATGAACGTATTTCCCTTTTTTCCCCCTATTTCCCTAGAGTGTTTTTACTTGTCTTAGGGCATGAAAAAAAAAGTTTTTCTTCTTTTTTTTTCCCAAGTATTTGTAACTGAGCATTCAACATAAGAGGTGCGAACTTAAAGTAATTATGACTCTTTTTTTTTTTTTTTTTTGTAATTTCATTAATAACCATTTTTTTTAATGCTTTGCAAAACATTTTAACTCTCTTTCATCCATTTTAACACCAAATAATTTAAAGTTTATAAGCTATTTCACCCTCAAATGTTTGTCTATAACTTTAAAAAAAAATTATATGTTTGAAAAACAAAAAAAGAAAACATTTTTTCAGGCCCTAAGATGAGTAAAAATATCCTGACACAGGCTAACATGAATTTCCACCACATGAACCATTGAATTTAGGATTAAATAACTTCTAAATAGGTGTCCACTGTAGTGACCACTATACACCACAGGGTTAAAATAAGATAAGATAAATTATACTTTACTCAACCCACGAAGGGAAATTCATAGTCACAGCAGCAATGCAACTCTGCTGCAACAAGCTGCCACTGAGTGTCGCTTAGAACAGTAGAAGTAGAAATTAATTAATTAATTAGAAAAGTCCATCAGAGAAGACAGCTTGTCCATAATTTGGGGGCTTTTCATGCCTTTAATAGAATAGGGGAGGACAGTGAATAGAGTTGGAAAGGCAAGGTGAGAGTTGAGAGTGGCATGTTGGAAACAGGCCACAGGATTGGCTCAAACCTGATGTGAAAATGGGGCGTGACCTAAACCATTAGTCCATCTACGCCCCAAACAGCACAAAGTTGGATAAGTGAAGCAGTTTGAAGTTCAATGAGTAGACACCAGGTTTGTGGCATAAATTTGCGTAATATGAAGTCAGCATGACGTTCTCCTTGAAAGCAGCAGCGTTCCGCAGATCAGCACCTTTGTATGTGGAACATGTCTGCATCTTGCTCAAAGGCACAGCGGGGAGCATGCCTGATGTCATGAATGCTAAACCACAGCTTCTCTGCAGGCGGCTTCGAGTGTGACATTTTAGCAAAAAGAGAGGGGAAAAAAAAACTTCCTCTGAAATTCAAAAACGAAGACAATTACCATTTTAATTCTCTCATCGCACCAACCTCCAACCACCCGATCATTACCCAGAGAGCTCAGTGAAGTTACGCACTTTCCCATCAGCCATGGTTATCCCAGCTAAAGCATATTCTCTCACATGTTATATCTCTGCTTCCTTTCATGTTCCCCCTTATCCAGCAGTGTCTCCTGAGGTAGTGAGGCTATGATTTCTGGGTAATTCTTAGTTAACCTTTTCTTTGCAGAGAATGGCGAAAAACCATCCGAGTTCACTTTTTGTTTGATTTAATGGGAGAAAAATAAATGTCTAGTGGGAACAAGAGGTTTTCTTAGCAACATTGTGCGATTTGTAAACAGTCGGTAACATGTCTGAAACTATCTGATAAATGAAACCATGCACATTTTTGACCTCACTGACTGCTAGAATCATCAAAACATGCTCCAGCTTGGCAAGAGGTTGAGTTTCCCTGATCCCTGCCAGCTCTCCCAGTCTGTGTCTGGCTGCAGGCCCAGAGGGCAGGGCACGGGGATGTAGGGACGGAGGGATGGATGGGCCCAGATGGCTCCCTCTGTCAGCGGGCTCGCCACCAGAAAGGGTGGCACCTCGACGTCAGGCCGTGATTGGACACGCCAAGTTTCATTTGCAATCCCCTCCAACACCTGTGGACTGTGTGGAGAAATGAAGGGGCGGTGGCGGTGGTGGTGGTTGAGTGTCAGTGCATGTTCTTGGCTCCCAGTGACAGAGCTGAATGGATCTAAACACTTTAAACATTGGGTTATTTATGGCTGTGCGTATCTGACCTCTTTGTAGGTGAAGTGAGGCTTTAAGGTGAGAGTTTTGAGACAAAATCCCACCAACAGTTTAATCACAAGTTGATGGTTGTTTTACTTCCTGTTCCCCTGTGTGCTGTGAAGCTGCCTTGGTCAGTAAGTGGTGACAGCATCAAGATGAGAAATCATGTCCAGATTTGATATTTGAGTGTAGTGATGAATCTGCTCGGCTCTAAACATGTGAACACAAGTTAACACTTTTACACTCTTGAACTATTTATACCAGGCTCTGAACTCAATAGACCAGTGATTCCCAACCTGTGGTCCGTGGCCCCCTGGCGGGCCGCAGAGATATTGAAAGTGGGCCGCCAAATCATTTTAAAAATAGTCTGAATTGTAATGAAGGGTAATTATATAAAGATACAAATGTACAGAATAATGTTTAAATATTATAACTTGGTTACATTTGTAAGGATATTCAACATGTTCAAACATTTGTTTATAAGAAAAGTCCTTGAAGAGGGCAAGTTAAAGCCCAACATGTAACATGACCCCAAATTACATTTTTTTTGATTAGACAAATGTTGAATATCCCAAGACTATAATCACTGACCCAACATTTAACAAGTTGTTATATCGTGGGCAAATGACTTTTACCTTCTGGGCTCAGCATCTGTTACATCATTGACCAGTTATCACATTTCGGGTTTTATTACATTTTTTTTCTTACAGTTCGGGTCTTTGTCACAAATCAAGCGCAAACAAGGCGCTATACAGCCCCCATAATTATGAGGTCAGAGGTGGGCCGGGAAACATTTTTGAGACTTAAAAGTGGTCCCTGAATTGGAAAAGGTTGGGAACCACTGGACTAGATATATAACCTGTTAAACAAGAAGATGATCAAGACGACTGGTGTATAAATGAGTAGACAGGCCTTTATGTGCCTCCAATAGTTGGGCAGTGTACAAGGAATTTGCTTTGGTATACTGAGCTCTCTTGTACAGGTAATAGTAAGGCATAACAAGAGAAAATAATAATAATAATAATAAAAATTTTGCATATAGAATAAAGACTAATATTTACAGGCTAAAAAAAATATATGATAATAGTGCAGTGGAGAGTAGTGCAAGGATCCAGATATTAAATGAGATAGTTTAACAAAAGTTGCATAGTGGTAGTTAAATAAAAACGATAAATAATAAAAGAATGAACATTCTGCTGTTACATTAAATAGAATATCTGTTTGTTAACAGTACTGTTTGTTGTGGTTTGGTTTTGTTGTATGGTTTTGTTTTCTTCTCCTTCCTCCCCCTCCCCTCTCTGCTCTCTCTTCCTGCAGGTGTGTGAAGACAGGGGGCGTGCCTGGTTCCTCTAGCAGCAGTGAGGCACACCTGATTCCACTCAGCTCATCTTCCTGCCTTCTTAAGCCTGGTCTTCACTCCACTACTCTGCCAGATAATTCCACCTTGTTTGGTATTGTTTGCTGTTTCGCCTGTGGACTTCTCTGCTGTCGCTAGTAAGATTTTTCATTCTGTGGAGTTTTTGGTCCTGACTCATGTTTTCTTTCTTTGTGTCCAGGTTCTCTGGTGTGCCTCACTGCTGTGCTGGGTTTTTTGTTTCCTGTGGATTTTAGTTGACCAGCCAGCTCCCTGTCTTCATTGCCTAATTTTTGTTGGACATTAAACCTTTTTGAGTCTTATTTTGTGTCAGTCTCTGCCTTTGGGGTTCTCTTAGTTAAAGACTTAACACTGTTTTGGGTTCTGTGCAGAAAAACAGAGTGAAGGGGGCACCTTCTTGTTTAAGGACAATGTCCCTTACTCTGGAAAGAGGCAGTAGAGGAGCAGGAGAAGGAGAACATCTCCTGACACTGTTATTGTTTAGTGTTCATCAGGGTGACAGCCTGAGGGAAGAAACTGTCTGTTTTCCAAACCGCCTACTACATACTACAGTAGTAGGTAGTATGCACTGCCTACTACCTACTACTTCCACATGTAGTATGTACTATGACTGTTTTGTTGGACCTGTTTAGTCGTATACTACTCTGGATTTCTGTTTCAGGAAGTGGAGCTGATGTTTTTTTTTTCTAATGTTTAACTTTATCATAAATAAACCATGAGTACATTTCAGTCATTAATTCACCACATCAATCAGTGGTGAAGTTACAGGAGCAATAAAAGTAGATAAGTTCAATTAGATGTCAATGAGATACAAAAGAAAATAAATAAATGAAATTAAACATGTGAAGGAAGTTGTAATTTTTTTGAGAATTTGTATGTTTTTTTTCATTATTTTAGTGGTTCAAGGAACAATTTTGATTCATTTAGAAAAACAACAAATTCAGGGAGAGATAAGAGTCCTGATTTTATCACATTTGTAAAGGTATAGAAGTTTATTACAGCAAAATCGCCACATGATTTCTTTTTTTATTTTGCACCAAAAGTTATCGTGTATTGACTATAAATCTGAAACCAACTCACTTTTTATTTTTACAGCTGGTGGAAAAACTGCGTCCTCATTACCCACGTAGGCTGTTCGTGTAAAATAAAAAGTGATGAATGATTTACAGGCTTTTATGAATTTGGTAAAAGTAAACAGCTCTTTCATGATGAAGTGAGCAGATTTACCGCTGTTTCTTTCCTGTCACTTCACTTTTATCTCTGGGACCGTTTCACATTTTTGTTGTTGTGTTGTAGTTGAGCTGATTTATTCCAGTAGGTGTCAGTAATTCACCTCAACCTGAGCGCCCCCAAACTGACAAACGGCATTAGCGCCGTGCATTGTGGGAAACAGTACGCCAGGTAGACTGGTCCGTTACAGACTGAGAAATTTTCTCGGATCAGTAGGACATCCGGGAACTTGTAGTTTACTACAGATCTCGCAAGTTTTTGCATACTGCCTACTAAATACTGAATTTCAGCTGAAGTAGTAGGCATCGCTAGTGTAGTAGGCGGTTTGGAAAACAGCCTCTGTTTTTAATGACTGGTTGTTTTAGTGCACAGTGATCTGTAGCGCCTGCCGGAGGGGAGGAGCTTCAGGGTCGCGGGTGGCTGGGGCCTTTCCCAGCTGTCATTGGGTGAAAGGCAGGGTCTGGTCGCCAGTCAGTCGCAGGGCTGACATAGAGACAAACAACCATTCACGCACACACTCACACCTATGGGAGAATAATCAATTAACCTAACGTGGGCATGTTTTTGGACTGTGGGAGGAAGCTGTAAAAACCCAGAGAGAACCCAAACTCCACACACAAAGGCATGCCTTGCCCGTACTGGGAATCGAACTCGTGACCTACCTGTTGTGAGGCTACAGCGCTACCCACTGCGCCACCGTTCAGCCTCCCGCGGGTATGTAAGGAGTCAAAAGACACACAAGACTTATCTCCTGAAGAACTCACTAATTTTATTGTGGTTTACAGATTATTGATGAAACGTTGCTAATAAAATGAGATTCTTTGCAAGTTTTGACAGTGCGTTAACATTCGAAATCAATGCTGGACACCTGCTCGCCAACACACCTGTCTATAAAATAGATGTGCGAAGTTACAGTTGTGCCTAAAAGTTTACACCCCTCCAGTAGAATTTTCTGATTTTTTTTTGGCCTTTTCTCAGAAATATGAATGATAACACAAAAACCTTTCTGTCACTCATAGTTAGAGGTTGGGTGAAGACATTTATTAACAAACAACTGTGTTTACTCTTTTTAAATCATAATGACAACAGAAACTTCAAATATGACCCTGTTCATTTTTTTTACACACACACTGATTACAAGCTAATAGATCACAGGTGAGGATGGTTACCTTTAGTAGACATTCAAACACATTTGTGTCAACTTTTGTGCATTTATAAGGCCAAAAAACCTTTGGGATTAATTAGAGTAGAGACTTGGAGTCAGACCTTCTCCTCCTAAATCAGTGCCTGACCTCACAAAGAACCCTCCATACTAAAACCTATGGATTCAGAATGATGTCATTAAAGTTTATGTGCGTGTGAAGGCAGATGTCCAGATACTATATCCCGCTTTTACAGCAGAAGCTACGCCTCAGTTTGACTTTGTCACAGTGACACCTTCAGAAAAGATCAGGAAAACTTTCAAAAGTCTCTCCATGCTGCTCCAGTCGTCTTAACTTTTCTATCTCCAACTCTACAGCTGATTCAGAACACTCCTGCTAACGTAGTCACTGAATTTCTATCCTCTGGGACGTGTCTGTTTATCCTCCCTGGAGTCGAAATCTAACTTAGAGAAACAGCATCCGCTTTTCATGCTCCACATATTTCAAACCCCGTCCCAGAAATCAAGACTATCTGTTTTCTGCTGCGTTTTCTTCATTGAAATTTCTGCTTATCTTTTCATTCCAGCGTCTTTTCCTAAGAATACATGTATAATTTTTCAAGTGTGCTTTGGTTTTTCTGTTCTGACGAGTGATGTTCCTGAACGCCTTGTTGAGAAGTGATGTACAAAAGAAAAAAAAAAAAGAAAAAAAAAAGCCTCGTCCAGACTACAGCATGGTGTAATTTCACTCTACCAAACAAAAGTGGATTTAACTCCTCAGGCGTTCTTCTCCTGCAGATTTGTGTTTTTGAAATAACTTTCTCTGTTCCAGTGGTAGAAAAAAGGAGGCCTAACTGGTGGAGCGTGTAATTTAACTGCCTCAGCTGTCAGTGCTTTGAGTTTAGAAACTCTGATGAGCCTCAGATGAAAGCTGGAGTAAGTTTACCTACAGTTGATCTTACAAGTTTCTTCACATATAAGCCAACTGTTAGGAGCTAAGAATATCTGAGGGACAAATTGATCTGGCCTCCGTGTAATGATCCCTTCTTAGGTTTCCATTTGGAAGCAAAAAACGCTCAGACACACTTCAAATAATCTCTCTGTTCTGTCTTTGGTGATTTACCAGACTTACATGTGAAATTTTGACATCACTTTCTTTCTATCAGGTTGTATTTTAGCCTCTCATGTACGATCAAAAAGCGAGCAACCTTTGACCTGAGTCCTCTCTGTGCACTTAAAGTGTGTACTTAAAGTGTGTACTAAAAGTGTGCACTTGTATGATAAAAACATCTTTTGAGAATTTGACACCCTTACAGCTGATGAAAGTGGTGTAGAAGGATTCATGTGCTTTTATGTGAGTTGTGTACATGTGTCTGCATGTATGTTTAAAGCATGAAAGGGGACAGCACTGTGGATCAATGAACAGAAACCTGCTTTTATGTACTACAGAAGACAACATCTCTCAACACAAGCAAATCAGAGGCAAAAGGTCATACCATGGTCCTCTAGTCTGCCTGGGGAAACTGCAGCTCTTCATGTTATAGAAATGAAAAATGTGATCATTTTAAGAAGGACTTTTCAGTCTCCAAAATTTTCACAGTCCAACCCTGACCCCATAAATAGAAAGGTCATATATTACCATGTTGAGGTCTGATTTATTAACCTGACAAGCCAGACAGACAGTTTCATATATCCGTCACGGAGATATTTCGCTAGTCCATCTGGGTAAGGGTCACTAGAGAGTGCTTTCAGAGGCGGGACTTAAAAAAAATTAGCAGCTGGTGATTGGACAACATGCTCATCACAGACCAATCCACATCAAGCCAAGGTGACGTAGCAGATTTGTAACCTGACACCAGATAGAAAGTTCATATATCCGCTGTGGAGATATTTCACTAGTCCGATTTTGCTCTTCTCCCAACCGATGAAGAGCAAAAACATTGTTTCCCATCAAAAAGGCTTTGAGTGACGTTCTCTATTCTTCATTTAGAGAAGATTTTATGTCTATTTCTGATAAAACTGCAGATATCACCGCGTCCACAAAGACCACTTCACACTCCGCCATTGTTTTCAAACGATTGGACGCTTCCTGCTGATGTCACGTCTGCAGCTCCTACAGCTCCCGCCTCTCTTCTCTGATTGGTCCGGTCAATATTGGACCAGGTGAAATCGGCTGTGGTTGGATCATAGCAAGATGGATCTGGAGGATTTCAGAAATGAATCAGGCAGCTTCATCTGCTCTGCAAGGTTACTGATTTATAACAATAACCTGAAAAATAATTTAAAAAGAAAAGAAATTCAAGAAAACCCAAAATGTTTCAACTGGTTGATGATGTAACAGATACTTAGTCCAAAACAATACATTTTTGCTAGTTATTACATTTTGGGTTTTGTTACAATTTTTTTTTATTGCATTTCAGGTCATTGTTCCATATGGTGCTCTAACGTGCCTAAGGGTACATTCTTTATATATGTGTATATATTATATATGTCCTTGGGTGTCAAGAAAGGCGCTTTCAAATAAAATGTATCATTATTATCATTATTTTTACATTTTGGCCCCAAATTGGGCACCAAAGCCAATGTTTTGGCCCCACAGACAGCACTCTGACAAGCATTTTGGTGCCCAAGACGGCACTTTAGCATACATTTTGACCCCAAAGTGAGCAACTTATCTTGTGTTTTGGATGCCAAGAGAGGACTTTAGCTCACATTTTTGTGCCCAAGTGGACACCTTAGCCTGCGTTTTGGTCCTTAGAGCACCTAAGAGTATGTTGGCTCCCTAGAGCGCACTTTAGTTTCACTGCCCCACAGCATGGAACCTGCTCTAAATGACTTAAAAATGGTAGATCTTATTTGTCTTCATTTTGGTATAAGACAGTATGCAAATCAGTTGTACAGGGCCAGTATTTGATAATCTGATGTGTAATCTGTGAGCAAGATCCTGCACTTTATTCTGTATAACAATCTGCACACTGTAATCTGTTGTTCTCTATTAGCTTATTCGTGTAATTTGTCTCGTTCTGCTGTTCAAATTTTATGACATTTGCTGCTGCCTTCTTGGCTAGGTCACCCTTGCTAAAGAAATCCTGATCTCAATGGGTTATTTAACCGTTTAATGAAGGTTAGATAAAGAAAATGACTAACTGTATTTTGGCTCCCAGGTGAGCACCTTATTCTTTGTTTTGCACCCGAAGAGAGCCCTTATCCAAGCATAAGGCTTCCAAGGAGGCACTTAAGCACATAATCTGGCTCCCAAGTGAACACTTCAGCCTGTGTTTTGGCTCCCAAGAGAGCACTTTAGCATACATTAGGGCTCTCAGGTGTGCACCTTGGCTTATGTTTTGGCCCCTAAGAAAGCACTTTAACGTGCATTTTGGCTTCTAAGTGGGAACTTAGCCTGTGTTTTGGCCCCAAAGAGCACATTAGGAAGCATTTAAGCTCCCTGGAGGGCATCTTAGCCTTTTTTGGCCCCAGAGAAGGACCCTTAGCGTGTGTTTTGTTCCCAAGAGCACACTTTAAAAGATATTCTGCTCCCAAAATGGCACTAAAGCGCATTTTCCAAAATTAGACGATGAGGGCCCCCCTGCCTCTCCCCCCTATGTGCACACCCCTGCTTATGAAGCCTTCTTGGCTGTTTGAAGCCAACTGGAGCAACTGGAGGCATCACATCTTTCTACATTGACATTTTTTAGGAAGATAAGATATGAGAAGATAAGACATGATATGATAAGATTTTATTGATCTTGACCGCTGATAGTGTTTGCAGCAACCAGTAAGTGGAAATGAAGGGACAGTGCTATAAAAAAAATGTACAGAAAGTAAAATACATGTCTCGATTAAGCAAATGAGACGGGTCCACACCAAATAAACAATAAAATAAATAAATAAGACAAATGAACACCAAAGAGCACAGTGACAGTCAGTAGTGTTACAAAACAGATAAATTTGATAGAAATAACTGATGATCTATATTTGTCTGAATACATTTTTTGCTGATTCAATGTCCAGCGTGTCACATAAGCAGTTTGTTCCTGGAGGGAACAGTCTCCACCTGTTCACCCCCCCAGGCTCTGCTGAAGCCAGCGAATCCACAACTCCGCACACAGGGAGATAAAAGTATGAGCTGGGTTTGCTCCAAGACAGTCCTGTTGATATTTGCATTTGAAAATGCCACATCTTATCAGCACTTTCATAGATTTGTTTAGTATCTTTCCGTTTTGGCTGTTTGTTTGTTTGCAAAGCTGATGATCCATCTCCTCCAGACTGGTGTCTGTTTTGATAGACAAACATTTAGAAAGACCAAATTTGAAGCGATGTATAAATGTCAGAGTCATCATCATCCGTTTAGCAAACAGAATCAAGGGGGCGTTTTCTGGAGTAAAACATGTTTCTGCTCTCTAACGAGGCCACACAAACTGTGTCTCATGAATACTTCAGCAAAGTCAGGCAGAAAGGAAACACACACGCTCTTGTTAAGATTTGATGATGGTGCTTCTCCAAAACTTGCACTGATTGATTTAAAATTTTTTTTTTTTTCCTGGAATGAAGTGTAACCGGTTCTCGGCTTTCTACAGACCTGTTCAAAGCATGAGTCAGCATATTATGACATTTTATTATATATATAAAAAAAGAAACATTACACAAATTAGATCAAAAACTAAATGAGATCATTTGATATGTTTCTGGTGTTGAGCTTCACATCCACTTCATTGTTCATTCAGGAACTCTTGGTGTACCACAGGGCTCCATTCTTGGTCCTCTTGTATTCAGCACAGGTTACAGGGTACCTGCAAGGTTTGGCAAGTCAAATTTAAGACTTTTGAATACATTTTAATGCCACTTTGAATGAAATTTAAGACCAACAACATAAAAATGGTTGATGGTTTAATTTTTGACTTTTTATTGAGCATTAAGTTGCTCATTGGTTAATATCTGTATGTAAACGTGCAAACAGTGACCCATAGTCATAGACTGCCTAGCTAGGATGCAGATAAATTACATCAGCGGGTTGTAAGACAGTAAGACAGGCCGAAAAGTCTCCCCTTCCTTGTTTTTCTCTTTTCCCTTTTTCCCCCACCCTACTGTTGTTTCTCTTATTTTCTTTGTTTTCTTTATTCATTGATTCTTTCTCACATGGTTTTATCTTACCCTCACTTCTTCCTTCCTCAAATCTTTTGTTCTTGTTCCCTTGTTTCCTCTTTTCTTTCTCTCCTTGTTTACTCCTGCCCTGGTTTCTTTCTGTCTTCGTTTCTTCCTCCTCCCATTTTTACTCCCTCTCTACTTCCTCCCCTTGTTTCTTTTCCTCTGCAAATACTCCTCTCCCTTTATGCTTGTTTACTTTTTTCTACCTTTCCTTGTTTTCTTGCTACCTTTTCTTTTTCTTGCTTTCTTCTTTTTCTTGCTTTCTCCTACCCTTGTTTCCCTTTTCCTTCATTTTCTTTCTTTCGTTCTTTCTGTCTTCATTCTTCTTCCCTCAGTTTTTCTGCCCTTTTTACTTTCTTCCTTTGTAACACTTGTCCTTGCTTCTTTTCCACCTCATTTCCTCCTTCGTCATTTTTATTCCTCCCCTGTTTCTACTCTTCTTTGTTTCCTTATCTCTTCTCTTTCTCTCTTCATTTCATCCTATTTCTACTTCCCTTCTTTCATTGTTTGTTTATCCTTGTCCTGATATTTTCTCCCCATTTCCCTGTTCTGTGTCACTTGCATCTACCCTTCTTCTAACTTCTTTCTCTAACTTCTTTTTCTTCCCTCCTTCCTATGTTGCTCCCTTTCTCAAGTCTTCTTTTCTTCTTCAAAGCAAAAATCCCAGTGTATATTCTACTCTCTGGGTGTCATTTAACATCCATAATTTAAAGAGTGAGGTGTTCACTTACCACTGTTAAAATAGTAAAGTATAAACTCCAAATTAAGAGTTACATGTGAACACTTTGAGAGTACAAATCTACTCTAGTACTTGTGCTTTGGACACTCTGTCAGTGCTTCTCAACACCTGCAACCTAGAACCCCCAGGGAATAAAACAATGTAGTGCTAAGATGCTATTTGTAGTATTTTGCAGTACTGATTATTTAATATTTCAAAAATGAGTGTAGACTGCACTTTACAGTCTACACCAGGAGGCATTAAGAGTCTGTCTGCACCGCTTAATGTAACCAGCCATAAAGCTAAGACAGCTTGTGTCACCTGTGTGATTAACCCATGTACAGTAGGTTCTCATGTCCACTGTGTGCCCTCCTCAGTCATGATTACAGGGTTCAGTAAGGAATTAAGTTCAGTTCAATTACATCTACTCAGTTTTTTAAAGCTTTCTACACATTGTCTACTCATTAAGCGGTGTGTTCCTTCCAAAAAATCACTGGAAAAACAAAACCAGAGATTTTTCTGTGGAGGAGTGGTGACACAAGGCTTGATTCAACCAATGAGAAGGCACAGCGACCTGAGGACCAATCAAACCCTAAACTCACATGTGGCAAGTAAAGTTTCAATCAGCAGTTGGACTCTAAGGGAGTCTTTCATCCCAAAACGAACACTTCAAAAACTCTACACCAGCATTGTACTTAAAGACAACACCAGAGAGAGTTTCTGCTGCAGCCTGAGAAGTAAACTCAGAGCCCGTTTGACACCAAAGTGTATACAATTTTACTCTTTTCATCAAAACCTTGGGGTTTTAACATTTTGACATTTGCTGTTTAGTTCTGTTCTTTCTGGAAAACCATTGGACGTTGTTATCAGTGGGGTTCTGTTGGTACAAGCTTAGCTGCATTCAACTTTGGTAAAAATTATTTTACCTCCAAAGACGAGTTCCAGACTGAACAAAACCAGGAAAATGAACAAGTTACTTCCATGTCAGTAGCTTCAATCATCCAATTTTGTATTTTCCAGGAGTGGTCGGTGTTTTTTTTTACCTCTGCTGAAACAAAAATAATCATGTTCTGAATATTGGCAAATTCTGTGAATGCTACTCTTCCAGTCACAACAGCTAAACACACAAACCTGAGCTAAACGCCTTCTTCTAACGTGGTTGAGTCTTGAATAAGTGATCACACTTGATAAAATAAAGAGACAAGCTGGATTTATCTTTTGCTATAGACAAAAAAAACATAGAATTTGGATTCCTCTGAGGTGTTATTATTGTTAAATTTGTGTTCACCCTTTGACCTTGAAGCCTCTTTGTGTCACAATTATTTAATGTTGTTACATCTTTTATGGGAATTGAGGCTGGTTAATGTAAATAAGAGGGAACAGTTTTGTATGTTATTCATTTTTGAGGCTATTACACAAAAGCATCAGCTACGTCTTTTCTTTCTGCTCCACTCTGTCCATTTTAGCAGCAGAATTACCCATAATGAGCATGTGAGGCCCGGTCATTAGCTTCATCCAATCTTTTAGCTCTCAGAGTCACTTTTCATCCATCTCTGTGAGGACCAGCTCTTATCCAGGTCAACTCAACTCACCGCACTGATTGTTTTGAACTGAACTGTACTTGATTGCTGCAGAGGTCAGCTGCTCGTCAGACAGAGGTGTCCACACCCACAGTGCCCCCCCCACCCCCCCCCACCCCCAACCCTGAGCCCTGAGGTTGATGAGGCGTTCTGTATGCAGACAAATCACAGTGCTGGATTCTTCCTTTTCCTCCCACAATCTGAGGGAAATGATTTCTTCACAGGCGTCATTATGAGTCTTCAGGAGTGGACTATCCTGGTAGAATTACTGTCTTAAAAAAAAACAACATTCAACCCATCAGAACTAGATATCATACAGGCCACCTGCACTTTTTTTAATAATCTTGACTCAGAAATAAAGCCGACTTAATTTTTTCACAATACCAAATGGTTTAAGAGTTACAGTAATAATCAGTCAGAATTGTCTGTCATTGAAAAGTCATTGCACATGGGTCGAAATTCATATTCGTAGTACTGTCAGGATCCTGATTTGGGGTTTTGTATTGTTTTCAGGGTTTGCCTTTGGTTCTTTATTTCCTGGGTTTTCTTGGGTTTATCAGTGTTCCTTGTGTTTAATTTGTCCCTTGTCTTGTGTTCTTGTTTCCTGTGTTTAGTTATTCCTGGGATTCCCTTGTGTTTCTGGTTGTGCCTGATCCTTGTGTTTCACTTCCTGTTCCTGGGTTTCCCTCCCCTGTGATTGGCCCTCATGTGCTTCACCTGTGTCTTGTGCCACACCTGGGTTTGATTAGTCTCTCTGTATAAAATCCCTGTATTGAGTTCAGTCTGTGTCTGTTCATTGAGCTCTGTGTTTTTCCTGCGCCTTCCCCTGGGTTTGGATTTTGCATTTTGATCCTTTTTGTTTGGACTTGGGCTTTTGAGTTTTTTGGACCTTTTTTTCAGTTAAGAATAAAGATTTGAGTTAAATCTGCATGGGTATCCGTCCCCCTGTTTTTTTTCCCAGAATATCAGCCCGGACAGACAGTTCTCCAATTTTTCTTCTCTCTCTCTCTCTCTCTCTCTCTCTTTCTCTCTCTCTCTCTCACCCCAACACAGTCGAGGCAGATGTCTGTCTAACATGAGTCTGGTTCTGTCTGAGGTTTCTGCCCGTTAAAGGGAAGTTTTTCCTTGCCACTGTAACTTTGCTAAAAGCTGCTGCAAAGTGCTTCACTCATGGTGGATCAAGATGAGATAACACTCCTTATCCTGTCTTGATGTTGGGTCTCTGTTAGTAAAATAACTAAATACTTTAACATTAACAGGTATCAACCTGCTAATGTTTTGTAAAGTGTCTTGAGATAACGTTTGTTATGATTTGGCGCTATATAAATAAAGATTGATTGATTGATGGATTGACAGAAGGAATGGACCGTGGAGCGAGGACTGGTGACAGGTCCCTCAGGCAAAGGGGCATGTCCTGCAGGTCCCCCAGGCGGAGGGAGGTGCGTGGCAGGTCCCCCAGGGGAGGAGAGACGTGGGTGGCAGGTCCCCCAGACGGAGAGACGTGCATGGTGGGTCCCCCAGGCAAGAGAGGTGCATGGTGGGTCCCCTAGACGTGATGATGTGCATGGTGGGTCCCACAGGCGTGGGGACGTGCGTGGTGGGTCCCCCAGGGGAGGAGACGTGTGTGGCGGGTCCCCCAGGCGATGAGTTGTGCGTGGTGGGTCCCCCAGGTGGAGAGATAGCGGGTCCCCGTGGCGTGGACAGGTGCGTGGTGGGTCCCCCAGGTGGGGAGAGGTGCGTGGTTGGTTCCCCAAGCGGAGAGACGTGCGTGGCGGGTCCCCCAGACGAGGAGACGTACATGGTGGGTCCCCGAGGCGAGGAGAGGTGTGTGGTGGGTCCCCCAGGCGAGGAGACGTACGTGGCGGGTCCCCCAGGCTAGGAGACGTGCGTGGCGGGTCCCCTAGGTGAGGAGAGGTGAGTTGTGAGTCCCCCAGGAAGAGAGACGTGCGTGGTGGGTCCCACAGGAAGAGAGACGTGCGTGATGGGTCCCCCAGGTGAGGAGAGGTGCGCAGTGGGTCCCCCAGGAAGAGAGACGTGCGTGGTGGGACCCCCAGGCGAGGAGAGGTGCGCAGTGGGTCCCCCAGGTGAGGAGAGGTGAGTGTTTGGAAGTTGTGAGCTCCTAATACAACAGAATAAACAGAATAAAGACAAGAAACACTGAATTCATTCAATAAAATCAACATTTATTATAAAAATACACTCATTCATGTCACAGTCCTGGTGCTCAGTACGGTCATTCATTACAAGTCAACACAGCAACAAGTCAGAGTGTGTGATGTCCCTCCATTCATAGAGCAAATGTGCTCTCTCTCTCTCACACACACACACACGCACGTCCACTCTCCCAAAAAGAAGATGATAAGAGTGTGAATGAGCTGAGCTACCATGAGGATATAAAAATAGATAAGGACATAAGGTTCCTTCTCCAACCGGAAATGAAGGAGATGGACTGAGTCCTCTTTCACACATCACACTCATTATCCCCCCCCCCTCACCCATCCTCACCCCTCCTCACCCATCCTCACCCCTCCTCACCCCCATCACATGGCGTTTTGTAAAAGAGACAGAATCCATCAGTGTGAAATGAGGTCAGTGATGGAAAAATCACCTACAGGACCCACCACACACACTCACCGACAGGGGGGTGGGGGGGTGGGTACAGTCTCCCCCAACACTCCCAGTTTCTCTCACACACACACACACAGATGTGTTGCTAAAGGGTTGCCATGACAACTCTTAAATTCCCAATCGGTCAGAGTGAGCGTTGGCTTTTGTGCGTGTGTGTGAAGTGTAACGCTGTAAAGCCATAATGAGCTGGCGAGGAGACTCATTTTCCTCCTTTAACGTCCGTTTTAAAGACGATTTCTGAAGCTTCCAGATCAGCCTGAAGCTCGTCCACGCGACGACTCCGAGGATGTTCCAGCGATGACTAAACACTCAGGAAACACTGTTCACCTCCCACCATTCATCTCACACAGATCAGTGGGTTTTATCAGTCTGACAACAGTCCTTTAGCTCCTCGTTTAACAACACCTCACACTTAGTTTGTCTTATTTACTGCAGGCGTCTGCGCGCTGAGCTCAGACCGAGGAGAGCCGGCAGATTAGAGCCATTAAATGTGATTGATATGCTAAGTGTTGCATCATAAATTTTGATTTGCACTCAGATGTAATGATGAAATATTTGTATCGGGGAAACATCAGAGTGAAGGAGCAGCAGTCAGTCTGAGCTACACTTCTATAAAGAAGTAACATGGAGGGCCCAAAAGGATGCAGACTCACACTGTTAAAATCTATCAGCATTAAAGTAACTCAGTGATCAGGGATTTGGAGATTTAGATGATGGAAAGCTGAGGAAAAAGAATTAGAAGTTTTAGAAGCTAGTTGAGACATGACCCTGAATTAACATCTCTATGTCAGTTTTAAACTGATGAATGTCGCTTACAATTCCATAAAACTTTTTCTTCACATGAATATGAGTTATTTACTTTAAATGATACTATTTTAGATGGTAGTGCTGTCAACAGAACCAATCTACCAAATTTCAGAAGAGACATGTTCACACTAGGGCTGAACAGTTATTTCTAATATTGCAATTGTACGGAGCCTCCTAAGGGTCATGGCGAGTTTTTTTTGGAGGGGGGGAGACTATTGCGTTCCCTCACAAAATTTTTTGCGTTCTCCTCGCAATAGTTTTGCCTTCCCTTGCAATATCTTTTCATGTCTGTTTCCAAGTTGCAATTTGCAGACAGTCTCTGAACGTCCCAGCACCAGCTGCCTCTGTGTTGCAGCCAGTGCAGGTTTCCCAGCGCAAAGCAATGACTCGTTTTGAGAGAATAACAATTATCCATTCTCTGCGCACCTGAGTGAAAGTGAAAACATGAATCAGGAGGATCTGAGGACAAAAAGTTGTTTGTGTGTTAACTGACCTTTTCTTTGCAAGGAAAATAAAACTATTGTCCGACACATTTAGTCCGCCTTTAGCTTTGACTACAGCACACATTCACTTTGGCATTGTTTCGATAAGCTTCTGCAATGTCACAAGATTTATTTCCATCCAGTGTTGCATTAATTTTCACCAACATCTTGTATCGATGATGGTAGAGTCTGACAGCTGCACAAAGTCTTCTCCAGAACATCCCAAAGATTCTCACTGGGGTTAAGGTCTGGACTCTGTGGAGGCCAATCCATGTGTGAAAATGATGTCTCATGCTCCCTGAACCACTCTTTCACTATTAGAGCCCCCTTTGATGGAATAATCTGGTCAGGTAGTCAGCTGACCTCATTCTTTGGGGACATAATGTTGCTGAACCTGAGCAACTGCACCAACCCCAGATCATAGCACTGCCCCCACAGGCTTGTACAGTAGGCACTAGGCATGATGGGTGCACCACTTCACTTGCCTCTTTTCTTACCCTGATGCGCCCATCACTCTGGAACAGGGTAAATCTGGACTTATTAGATCACATTTTCGACATTTTTTTCCACCAAATTTGCTACTGTCTAAATTTTTTCTAAAGTTCCCCCCAAAATTGTCTTGCTAATTTCTGTTGCTTTTTGGCCATTTAAGTCACTCCTCACTTTTTTTTATTTTTGCGACTATTGGACCTTTTTTGCGACTTCTTGAGTATTTTCCAGGTTTTATCCCAGTTTAAATGCCATTTTTTGTTGTTACTTGGCAACTTTTACTCCCTCAAACTAGGTTTTATTGCTGCTCTTTGCTTTTTTTTGCATCTTTCTACCACTAAGATTGTGTCTTTGCCTCAAGTCTGGTTATTATTAGAATTGTGTGCAGTAGTCTGCACCTTTAAGGAATGGTAGAAAGGTGGCCATAGCAGGTGTTTTTCTTGAAATTTTGCATTTGATGAGATCCAAAAAAGTAGTTAAAGCCTGAAAAAAAAAATCCTTTTTATTCATATTTTTCACTCATGTTTTATGTTCCCAGTTAGAAACCAATTTTATTTCAACTCAATCATCGTTAATCCAAACTAAGAGAGAGGAAACATTTCATTTGTTTCTAAGGCTTAAACAAGGCTTATAAACTCATTTGCCAAAAGATGAAAACAGAAGTTTATTTCAAATCTTCTACATTGTAACTTTGATGATTATGACTTTATTATCTTATTTTTTTGTGAAAGATGATTCGAATGATGTGATTTCTGAACAATCTTTTTCGGTCAACATACATTCAAAGTCAGAGTTGAACAGAATCCTGTCTGTAAATGACAAACATCAGAGGTCAAAGGTCAGCGCCACAAATTCAAAGGCAGAAAAGCCACATATTATTTCAACATTAAACACATTTATAACACAGTGACATGTAAAACTTGCATATGATGGTTGACACAGGAGAAGGTAGAAATGCTTGAGGTTTTTGGGAAGATTAAAGGAAAATTCCACCCTTTTATGCACTGAACTGTTGCATTTCATCATGTTGCATGCATAGGAAAAATGTGTAAATTATACACAGTACAATAATAATACTGTCACAGAAACAGAGAGAACAGCTCTCCCTGTTCGAAATGAGGTTTGAGTGTTTAGAGTGGAATAATCCTTTAAACTGTTTGCATACGTTGAACTTTATACATATGTATTGCTGTGAACTTATACAATCACACTGCAGTGAGAGACAGGTTTCCAATGTCTGTTTGCTATAGGAGGAGAAGAAATAGCAACAAAATGCTAATGCTAACAGTTCTGATGTGGAGAAACTTTTTAAAAGTTTTACACTGGAAGATTCAGTATGTTTGATACAGGTCACATGATGTTGGTTATAGTCTCTGAATTCCCTGTGTTTCTGGTCAAACAGAGTAAAACAAAAACCTCTCCTCATTCCTCACGCTGGTCTCTCATGCTAAGCTCGGTCAGTGGCTCAATCCTCAAAAATGACTGAAGGTCCATCTGTAGCATCATTCTCAGCTCATGTCCTCCTGCTTTTTGTTTGATCGGGTGTTAAAGTCAGATTATGGTGTGTGAGGAGATTCAAAGTCTGCTTGGAGTGAGACTGAGAGTAATTAGAGGGTCAAACATTAAGCAGACAGGGTGATCAGTGTTTGAGGAAGAATAAGGGCCAAATTCAGGCTAAAAAAAAAAGAACATTTCAAGAATGAAGTTTTTGTTTGAGGAGGATTAAGTTGTGGTTTTACTATATTAGGGGACTGTGGCCACTTAGGTGGTTTTTTTGGGCTTCTAGTTGAAAGAATTCAAGCTGTAGTACACTAGACCCACCAGGTACACTGAGGCCCTGTTTACACGACAACATTTCACCCTGAAACACATGAGAACACAGTGAAAAAATCTGCGTCACACCATCGACTGTATAGAGCAGTGTTTCTCCACCTTGGGGTCGGGACCCCATGTGGGGTTGCCTGAAATGTCAAGTAATGGATAAATTATTTTTTAGGCTATTCTTCCCAGCTTTCCATGCCGTTAATTTTATAGAGAAGGACAGTGGATGGTGTAGGAAAGGGGGAGAGAGTGGGAAACAGGTCTGGCCGGAATCTAAGCGGTGAATCCTTTACGTCGAAACGGACGTGGTGGTACAGGTGATAATACGCAGGCACTAACTCTTGTATTGTCACTTTGTAGAGAAGAAAACTGTCAGGTGTACATCTGAAGCATTTCTGGTGCGTACTATGGTTTCAGGTGTGCACCTAAAAGTTTCTAGTGAGCACGTGAAAGTGTCAGGTGAGCACGTAAAAGTTTCAAGTGCGCACGCGAAATTATTATTATTTTTTTTTACCTTTTCTTGTCCCTTTAGGGGCTCCGTAGTTTTTTGTCACTTTTTCCACCAAATTTACTACTTTCTGAATTTCTTTTAAAGTTTCCTCCAAAGTTTCCTGTTAATTTTTGTTGCTTTTTGGCCATTTTAGTCACTCTTCACTACTTTTTTTGCCTTTAATTTTATAGAGAAGGACAGTGGATAGTGTAGGAAAGGGGGAGAGAGTGGGGAGTGACACGAGGGAAACAGGTCTGGCCGGAATCTAACCCGGGCCACCCACTCAAGGGTGAACGTCATGGTGTTTGACCTAATCCACTGGGCCATCTGCGCCCCTAGATGAAATGAATTTAAAGAAATAAAAATAAAACTGTTTTCTTCAATAATTATTATTCTTTTCAAAAACACAAAGAAACTGTATTCCGTATGCGTTAGTGTTTAGTTCGCATTTTATTGTGAAGTATTTCTGAATCTTAGTGTTTTGTTTGAAATATTTCAGTACGTTTTGTATCCAAGCAGTTTGTTTTCTATTCTTACTTTCCTGGATCAGTCTTTCAGCATTTTAAGCAGTAGACTAAATTTACAGAGCAATACTGAACTTTGTGCTGTTTGTTTTTTAGCTTCGTCTACAGTTGTTAACATTGTTTACTGTGATGTGAAAAAGAAATCCCAGAAATTTGTGATGTGAAAATGGAGTCACAGCCCAAAAAGGTTGGGAAGCCTGTCACTGTTGTAGGATTTTGAAGCCAAAAAAAACCCTTTACTGGAGCAGGATTCAGGTGTAGTCTCTTTTTCTTATGTCCCTGATAAAAGCTACTCATCGTCAGCTGTCAACCATTGTAAAACAAAACTTATAACTCAGTTTTTTGACGTCCAATAACTAATGTAAAACCAACTTCTCAGTAAAAAAAAACACTTGAACACAATGCAACCAAATGACATCATCATACCACCTTAGCGTAAGGATGAGAGAAACATTTCTACCAGGTGTAATAATTTTTTTAACGTTTTCTTGACTCATATCCTGAATGCATGAGAAGGCGGGGTTTATGACCTTTACTGCAAAAGACTTTTTAAACTGAACAAATACACTTGTGCTTTGCTGCTCCTTTGCTTTTTTTGGTTCAACATCCAGATAAACAACACAATGTTCAACACTTCTGATTTGCAGAACAAAGAGAAACTGTGAGGGAAGTGGAGCTGAATGTGTTACATTAATAACATGAACTTAAAAGCTTTTCTGGGATCAAACTAATAGAATTTTTAATTTGCCATCAAATGTAGTTAATCACAATTTAGTACTTAAATTGACCATTAATTGTTAGAATAACTCATTTTTTGACTACCCTATTCAGCATCAATATTGACCTGAATCACAACCTTTTGACTTAATCTGACTTCATTCTATTTTCTTCATCGCCATGGTAACAGAGTGGTACCTTTAAAGTCATTTCTTGGAGCTTGATGCCACAAACTAAGAGGCTTCAGTGAGATTTTGGAGATTTAGCCACTGGTTAGTTTCAGTAATTAAACCCTGATGAATCAGAATCCCCATAATAAAGTTTTTGATTTTTATATTTTTTCTTGATCCACAAGTTTAGTAATCTTTCTAAACGACTAGTGAGGATAAATCAGAAGAGCCCACACAAAGATAGAAAAATCAAAGAGTCCCTGATGTTCCCTGCTCTGGTCCTCACGCCTCCAGAAGCTTCTTGAGGTCCTGGTCTAAGCCCTGATCCCTCAGCTGCTCCAGGCTGTAGTATCGATGAACCACGTCGTCCGCGGTTACCACCACCACCCTGACGCCGTGCACGTCCTCGCCCAGCTGGCAGCCGATGGCCGAGCTCACCACGATGTCCAGGCCGTCGTGGAAACCTCCGGCGTTTCTGTGATAATGGCCACAAAAGACGGCTTTGACTCCTGTGGAAGAGAGGGAGGAGAAGAGGGTGGAGTTAGAGACGTCAGTGACCACATCAGGAGAGTCATGTTCACTGACTCCATGACTGATCAGTCTGTTCGTCATCCCTTTACAAACAGGTGATTATCTACAAGTTATCTACAAATCAAAACCAACTGAAGCATCTCGTTTGCATTTGTAACTGAAGAAAATGCTTCTTCATCTTTTGTTTCTGGAAACTAAAACAGTGCAACCTGTCTTCAAAAAGTGTTTTTTTTTCATACTGAATCAAACAAGATGGTTCGTAAATTGGAGGAGATAAAAGGAGGGAAAAAGAAACAAGGAGCAGTGAAGGAGGAAAAAAGTGACAGAAAAAATCATGGAGTTGGAAACAAAAGGAGAAAAAAAGACAAAAAAGAAATAGAAAAAAAATAGAGAAGTGACAAGGGTGGAACTATGATGAAAAAGTAAATATGTAGTTTATTAAATGAAGAGTAAATGAGGAGCACAAAGAAAAGAGGGCGAAGGAAAAAGAACGCAAAGGGAGATGATAAGAATGATAAAAAAGAAAAATGAAGCAAGAGAGGATGAGAGAAAGAAGACAGAGAAAAAAGGAAACGTGAAGAAGGGAAGATAGAAAAAAGAGGAAAATGGAGAAGGGAAGAGTTTGAAAAAGAAGATAAAAACAGGTCGAACTAGGAAAAGAAAGAAAAACAGTAAGTCAAATAAAGAGAAAGAAAGACTGATTAAAAGTAAATAAATAAACAAATAAAAAAAACAGTAAAGAGCAAAGAGATGCATAAAGGCGGAAGAAAGTAAAGAAAGAGAAAAAGTAAGACATTGGAAAGAGTGAAGAAATATTGCAAAGAAAAGCCAGGTTTGATAACGAAGAGGAGATGAAGGAAAGTTCAAAAGAAAGAAACAATAAAAACAATTTTAAAGGGAGAAAGAGGAGGAAAAAAGAAAAAGTAGAAAAGAAAGAGCAAAAAAGGAGAGCAAATATCACAAGTTTTGAAAGAAAGAGTTTGGGGGGGAAAAAAGAGGAAAGGAGAGAAATAATGGAGGGAAAATGAAGAATGAAAAGAGAAAGAGAGGAAAAAGAAAGAAAACATTTTTTAAAAAAAAGGCCAAAATACACTGAAGGGCGAAAATCGTCAAAAAGAAGTGAAAAATGGGAAAGAAAAAATGTAGAAAAGGGGAAAAAAATAAAAAAAGAGAAGTATTAAAAAGAATTTCAAAGGGACAAAACCAGTAAGAGATGAGGTAAAGTTCAATTGGAAAGAAAAAAAATAGAAAACAACATGTATAGAGAAAAAAAAAGACGAAAAACACTGAAGGGGATTGAAAAAAAAAGATGTCAAAAATTGGAAAGAAAGATTGTAGCAAAGTGCAAATAATTAAAAGATTTAAGGTATTTAAAATAAATTTAAAGGGAAATGCAGTAAAGTTCAATTAGAAAGACAGACAGAAGGAACAAAAGAAGGAAAACATTCATAAAGAAAAAAATTAAGACCAAAATACACGAAAGGAGATAGAAAAAAGACAAAAAGAAGTAAAAGTTGGGGAAAGATGGTAGTAAAGAGGAAAAAAAAAATTAAAGGAAAAAAAAAACACTGAAGTTCAATTAGAACGAAAGAGGGAAAGAAAGAAAGTAAGGAAGAAAACATACATAAAGGTTAAAAAAATAAGACCAAAATACACTAAAGGGGATAGAAAAAAGACGAAAAGAAGTAAAAAACAGGGAACGATTGTAGTATACAGGAAAAAACAAAAGAAAGAAAAGCATTCAAAAGAAATTCAAAGGGAAAAAGAACAGAAAATATGAGGTAACGTTCATTTAGGAAGAAAGAAGGTAAAAAGAAAGAAAACATACATAAAGAAAAATGTAATTCTAAAATACACTAAAGGGGATAGAAAAAAGAGAAAAAGAAGTGAAAAGAAATTTAAAGGGACAAAACAAGTAAGAGATGAAAGTTCAATTAGAAAGAAAGAGAAAAAGAAGCTGATCAGTTCTGGAACCTTCTACTTGCGACTCATTTTGAAGAGTCTGGCAGCTTTGATCAGAGGAGACAAGATTTTCAATTTCTTTTCAATTCCACAGAAACTTCATTAAGAGAGAGAGAGAGAGAGAGAGAGCGAGAGAGAGAGAAAGGCTGTGACTGGACCCTGAGGCTGTGACGCTGTGTCACTACAGCTGATCTGACTGAGCTTCAAATGGAAACCCCAGCACTTCACCCCGCTCTGAAAGTTTGACACTGTTTGGGAAGAGAAGACACTGAAGAGCCTGAGGTGATGCTGGTGCTGTGGTTCTGTCTGGTTGGAGCTGAACTGACCAGTATTTGAAGGAAAAACTCAATAACAACAAACTTTAGGAGTAAAGAAACAAATCCAAGTTGTTGGTGTGAACCAAAAATTTCTGCCTGTGTTTTGCATATTCCAATCTGTTTGCACATGAAGAGGAGGAGATTTACTTTTGGCAACAAAAATGAGCCATCCTCTTTTTGAATGATTCATTTTCTAACAGAAAAGAGAATTTTGCTACTGGAGAGACACCAAGCCCAAGGAAGAAGAAGGAAAAAAAACAGAAAACTGGCAACAAAGGAGAAAACTATAATCAGCTCAGGAAAAAAAAAAAAAAAAAAAAAACTAGCCCAGCCTATAAAATCTGCACAACAAAGACAAGGACAATCCTTCCTGGTTTTCCATGGATCCACTTCCATGTCAGTGGTGTGTTCTAAAGGAGTGATACACACACAGAATACAAATGACCTGGATGTGGATGGATGTTCAAACTAAGATGAGAGCAGCAGTTACACAATCAGGTCCATTTCATAATCAATCTGCTGCAGAGAGAAACTCAGGCCTGTATAGAATGTGTACATGCATGTGTGTGTATGTGTGTGTGTGTGTGTGTCTTAGCATGACTAATTTAGAATATAAACCTGGGGCAGCAGCTCTGTGTGGGGCCTACAGGTCAGCCTGCAGCTATGTCACCATCAACAAAAGGTTTAATGAATCTGCTGCTGTGTACGTGTGTGTGTGTGTGTGTGTGTGTGTGTGTGTGTGTGTGTGTGTGAGTGTGTATCCATGAATACAGCCTTTGCTGCTCCTGTTGACTGTATAGTAGAGCAGCAGCTGCAGCACAGAGCCAGAGGCGCCCGATGTACCAGAAACACCTGACCTGCCACAAATGCCTGGAAGGGCAGTGAACTCCCATTTTTATCCTCACAGAAAATACTGTACGATGACGGATCCTCAAATAGCTGGTTTGAGTCCCGTGGTTTAGATCAGGGGTTCCCAAAGTGGGGGCGGGACCCCCAGGGGGGTTGCGAGATGATTTCAGTTTAGAGGGAATATCCACAGCTATCCCAGACCACAACTAAGGTACTAATGCAGTTTGGCTCAACATACCTGTGTGAAAAGACTTTCTTGGCGCTGATATTTATTAAAAATAAATGTATATCTTGTGTGAACGTGGACGATGATCTCAGAGTGTCTGTCTCCAAAATTAAACCCAGAATGGAGTTTCTGTGCTCCACACATAGTGCCCATCCATTTCATTAGGTGAGATAAACACTGAAACATTTATCCCAAAAAGTTAACTTGCACTGCAGCAATGTTCACGTTTACTCAGAGCTACAGTTTATGATTATTACCTGAACTGAATTATTATTGCTCTAATATGGAAATGAAAGTATTGAACCAAAATTGAGTTTGCACACGACTGCAACAATGTTTGTTCACAAATTAGAGAAATAACTTTGACATATTCTGCTTTTATTTTATATCAAACTGTTACATGTAAAATCATAACATGGTTTTCAGGCTGTTGTTCTTTTTTGTGTTGTCATAATGCCCATGTTTGGATACCCTTATTAATGCATGTGTCCTACGCGCATGTTTTCTTATGCGTCAGTCACCTCTGGGGATAGTGGGGGTCACTAGTCTCTGCCACCTTTGTTTTGGGGGTCACAAGCTGAAATCAGAAAACCATGTAGAAAGGAAACTGTTGCCAAGAGTCTGTAATGTACTGATTTAGATCAAGTTTGAACACAATACAAGCAATGAATTGACAGAAATGTTGGGCATGGCCCGCAACTCATGAAGATGTTGATGATAGAGGCTGTTGATGTCACACACTTTCTGCTCCTTCAGACGTCTTACTACACAGAACAGAGATACAAGTCTATAAATAGAATGCAACACAGGATAGTTTGAATGGTGGATAAACATCCTGAGACAACTTTCACACATATTCAAACTGTCCTGCAGACCCAAGGTGCAGAAGTTTCAGCTCTGACCATATGTCTTCATCTGAGTGAGAAGAAGCGCTATGGCAGGAGACCGAGGAGAACCCCACTGCTGACTAGGAGACATACAAAAGCCAGACTGGAGTTACCAAAAATGTACCTGAGTAAGCCTCAGTCCTTCTGGACTTCAAGCAAACAATCATGAATCTACCTATTGAGTGTGTGTATTGGATGGTGTCTTCCCTCCCTGCTGACAGCTTATTCATCTGTCCTAAGAGAAATTACACAGCTCATCTCCAATTACTCAGACTCTGCGAACGAAAACAAAGCCAAGCAGCAGCAGAAGTGTGAAGCATGGAAAATGTTTGATGGGATCACCTGATGACTCATTTAGCCACCGCTGATTGTAGAGACGTTGGATTTGGTACAGTAACCGCACGAGGGCTGTGACTCCTCCGTCACCTCGGAGGAATGAGGTGGTGGGAGGGAGACACCCGGGCAGCAAGAGTAAAGAAGTGACAGACAGGAAGTCGTACTGTTGTAGTAATGACGAATAAATAAGCCGCGGAGGCAATGTATTTTGAGCTGAATGTTGTTTTTTTTCCCTCCTGCCTGCAAAACTGGGTGATTAATCATGCTGCCAAACACTGTATGTGGGAGCGTTGGAGTGCATACGAATAACTACATCTCACTCCATGTGGTTCTTCTTCTATATCCCACATGCACAACACATGACATACTGTAAGAGCAGTGACCTTTCCCCATATGTTCATGATACTGTACATGTGATGGAACTATACAGCTACACAAGGTATCCACTCTCTATATCATGCCCTACTTTGTTGTCTGATTTTAATTGGACCATAACATAAAACAGGACACTCAAAGAATGAGATCAAGTAGACTTCTTTTGTACGCAGCTACTTTTGTAACTTAAAAGGCAGTATTAAGTGTTTTTGTTTAGTCTATAAGTGATCTAACGAGTGAGTTATGTCTCTCTTGGTCTATACCTTGTTTTTAATTTGATAGAATGAATGGCCCTATGATGCTATATGACACAATGTCATTTCTGTCTCTACATGGTCGCGTGAAAAATAATGGGAAACCAACAGCAGAAACAGAATATCTTATGCATCCCCAGCCCCCTTCCACTCATCTCTGCCACTTTGTACATTACCTGTCACTGTAGGGAGGTTTTTGTGAGGTGGTGAGTGAGAGAGAGAGAGAGAGAGAGAGAGAGAGAGAGAGAGGAGGTAGTGCAGCTGTTCAAAGCTTACCCCCCCTAAATAAGATGAACCTACTTTTTCAAAGGGTATTTCTTGGGAGAAAAATCTTCTTATATTCAGAACAACACACTTTTTTTTGTTTGAAAGCAATTTTTACGGATAAATATGCAGTTTCAAATATCAAGTCGTTTTCTTATTTTGCGCAAGAAACAATGTTATATAACAAATGTGACAAAAGTATGCACCATTATAGTATACACTAATGTACAAAAAAATAAATATATCAGTATTAGTAATTGGCTAAATGAGTTTCAAAGTCAGCATATTGGATATTGGCAAAAAATCTGACATCATTCATCTCTAATCATATTTTTTAGCAAAAATGTGCAGCTAAAGCGGGCAGTTAGCCCCTATTTTCTTGCACCGACCAAAAACAAATAAGATAGAGTCATAAAACATGTTTTCAAATTGCCCTGGTAGTGCCACATTATGTAATAACATTGCATTATGTAACAGTGTAATATATTATCACTTCACTCGTAACAAGGCATATATTGTAATAGATTTCCTAAATGCAATATGTGATAAACTTTGATCAATAACACCTACATTTTGTTATAACTGATGCAAAATGTAAGAACTTTTCATGTAATGCAGCAAAGTTTGTAACATATTGCATTCAAGAAATTTATTACAAACTGGTGTTATTACATAGTAAGGTCATATTTATTACATTGTAATAAATATGATGTGGTGTTATTACATAATGTGGTGTTATTGCATTACGTGGCACTACAACCCTTGTAGATAAAGTTACTAATCCTCAAAAAGTGCAAGACAAGCTAAATTACCAGCAAGGCCAAGAAAGGTCTATAACTGTGTAATTACAAAGAACACGCAAACATATTTCAGTTTAATTATTGTTTTCAATTCATTCTTTTTCTCACACCCTTTTCTTCTTTTTGTATTATGAAACTCTGCTCAAAACCTCATTAAGATCCAACAGTGCAAGTCTGGAGGTTTGAAGTGTTTAAAAAGTGATATCTAATAATTCTATGTCTCAGTCCTTCATTTTTAACTGATGTCAAAAAAAAATTGCAAATTCTCTCAGCAAACTATAATTGTCTCTTTCAAATGTAAATCTAAACTACTGGAAAAACTGTTTTTATTCTGTGCTCTCACCTACTAATTTCCTTTTTGGCCCTGAGAGTTTTCCTTGGCTAACCTGTTTAATGTCCGCTAAGCAAAATTGGATCTTCTTCACAAAGCATTAAGCCTTTTTTTTAAGGTTTTGAAGCAGCACTGAGAGTAGAAACACATTTGTCATTGAAATAAAGCAGCCTCCTTTTCTGGCCCGTCATAAGAGTTCTTATGGAGCAAACCCACTTATATAGAAGGAACCTGGCAAAGGCAAATAGAAACCAACCCTGCTTGAATTTATCTTGGCACTCCCCCTTTTCAGAGCCCCGTTAATATACAAGCTTAGAAGTCAAACCATTGCACCCATCCCCAGTCTGAAAAAAAAGAAGAAAACTGGGAGAAATGATGGCCAATCTGAAGAAGAAAATCATTTTCCATCACCAAAGATAGTCTGCATGAATAAAAGATAAACAATCAAAAAAAGAATAAACAGAAAAAGGAAAGCTGTCTCCCTTGCATTGCTTTCAGAAGATGAAGCTGACCCCTGAAATTGTCTGCCAGAAAACGAATGTGAGAAAGTCTTTCAGAACGAGGTGTGGAGGCTGAGATTGCCTGCATAGGAACAAACAATACACACAACAATAAAAAGAAAGAATTGAGGACCTTGGAAAACCCTGTGTTGTTTCAGAGCTTTATGATAGAATACTCTGAAACTATTGATTTACCCTGGAACAAAGGTTACTACTCTGGTGTTATGAAAAGTACAGTATGTACGGCTTTTTAGCTGGAATAAATGGGACTGAGATCACTTGTCTTGGTTTTAATCAATGAGAGATAAGACCAGCAAATTGGCTTGGTTACCCATGGTTAATCCCCAAAATTCCAGGAGTTATATTTACTTGAGTTTAGCATTTAATACTTTTACCATCAAAGAAAAAAAGAAAATTGAGTACATTTACACTTTTATATCTGGGACTCTGATTTGACTGTGATTGTGAGGACCAAAATTTATGCTGATAGACCCAACAATAGCTGTTGTATTATATTATTTCAGTCTTTCACTCAGTCTTGACCTGATGGCTAAATAGAACCCTTACACCAACTTTTTGCATCAGAAAAATGGGAAAGGTAACTTAACCCTTTGTGGCCAAATGTTATATATAATAGTTGTGCCCAAAAGTTTACACCCCCCCCCAGCAGAATTTCTGATTTTTTTTTTTTTTTGCCTTTTCTCAGAAAATATGAACACAAAAACCTTTCTCTCACTCATGGTTAGTGGCTGGGTGACATTAACAGAAAGTCACAAATAATCATGTGACTGTCTGAGCTTTACATGCGGGATGTACTGGGAAAATCTACATCTCTGATATTGGGATATTTAATATCTTGAATTTTTATATCTTGACACTGATAGGATAACTAAATACAGTTGTGGTGTCAGAAAATAGTGGAGGAAAATATACACTCATCAGCCCAGAAGCTGCACATGAGACGTACTTGGACATTGCAACATGACCATGATCCAAAACACAAGGCCAAGTGGACCTGCCATTGGTTACAGCAGAATAAAATGAAGGTTCTGGAGTGGCCATCTCAGTCTCCTGACCTTGATATCACCGATCCAGTGGGGAGAGATCTCAAACCTGCAGTTCATGCAAGACAGCTCAGGAATTTACAGGAACTGGAGGCTTTTTGCCGAGAAGAATGGGCTGTTTTACCATCTGAGGGAATAAAGACCCTCATCCACAACAACCACAAAATAAAAATCAAGCTGTCACTGCTGTTAAAGGGGGAAATACAAGGTATTAAAACTAGAGTGTGTAAACTTTTGATGGTCATTTTTGAAGTTTCTGTTGTCATTATGATTTAAAAAGAGTGAACTAATTTTTTTTCAATAAATACTGTATATTTCAGCCCTTTCACAGAGAATAAACTTACATCTTTCATGTAAACAAACCTCATGGATTTACATGACTTATCATTGGACACCACTGCTTCCTCAGAAAAAGGATGACTGAAACCTCTCTAAGTAAACTGCCTATATTTGACGATACAAAACACGTTTCACAGCTCAGTTTTGACGCTTCCTTCCACCCAGAGAACTCCACTCATAAGCATTGTTCTCACTGAGTGTTTCCCCGAACAATCAATGTGGTTTTCCTGGTGCAGCTTGTAGAATAACTGTTGCACGGTATCAGCGTTCATTGAAAAGAATTAGTCTTTTATCTTCAAATAACAATACCCATGCTGAAGAAATACAGCCACAAAGAATGGATAGCAGTATCACTCAGTGCGTTTTTTTAGTCCACTTTTTTTCTTTTTTGTCTCTGATATGCTTTAGTTCATTCTCCCATTTTCTCTTTCCTGCTGAGTGGGTGCCCTCGCGATAACACGTGCGCTCTCCGCGGTGATAATTCCACGTCTGGTCTCCGCGGAAATCCCATTTACCTGTCAGCCTTGAAACAGTGATGGCCCCTTTGTGCTTTTCTTTGCGATAAAGACTCCCTTCTGGGAAACCGGCCTTTGTTTTTACAGACAAAGTTTGAGGAAGGAGAGACGCAGGGGAAGGTGGGTGTCGGAGTGAACCTAATAGAAAAAAACTCGGCGTAAGCAGTCAGGGTGATGAAAACGTATTGAACGCTAACGGAGGGAAATTACCCTCGGTGAAATTGAATTCAAAATGGAAATGTGGAAAATGCACAGAAAGGAGAGAGGACCTGGTATCAATATGCTACTGGATTTTTTTTTTCAACCACTTTTTATCTTCTGCAGTCACCAATTTGAATATTCTGGAACACCTTTACTGTTCAAATGCTAAAGTACAAAATCAAAGATTAAAGGATGTAGAGAAACCTCCGTGCTCAGCTTTTTATGTTTTATCCCTTCCTCCCCATCCTCCATCGTCTCTTTCATCTCTTTGGTCACCGATTGAATTTGCTAATTGCGAGCTAAGTTCCTATCGAAACCTCACCGCTAAGAAAAACCATTTCCCTTCAGATCGCTCCTCTTTCCTTTTCTGTCTCATTCTTCGACTCTTAATGTGGTTCCGAACAAAGCCGTCATCTACACATCCATGAGGCCGCACTGCGTGGGAGTGAACATGTACTGTCTGCCTGCATTGAGTCGCGGTTGTCATTAAAGTGCAGGTCTGGGTAATAATTTATCATGAAAGGATGCTTGTTGATGATTTGCATGACAGAGGGACACAAAATGATGCAGTGTGGTGAGGCATTTTGCAGCCCCATAAATCACTCTCAGCCATCAGTCACCATGCAGCATCTCCTCCCTGTGTCCTCCACATACACACACACACACACACACACACACACACGTATGCACACGTCCATAAAGAGAGTAGGGAAATGAAAGTAGCCAGCGTGTCATCTATCCCTCAGAGTGGATACTTGCCTTTTGGTCATTTGGGAAACAACATGGGACCTGATGGTGCTGCACTCATCATGTTGTGATCCTCATGTTTCTTCACCATGGGCTCTTACACCGTCAGGGGAACGGAGCAGATCATCTCAAACTTATGGAGGAAATAATGCCTGGCTCAGATATTTGTGACGGATTATTCAATTTTCTAATTTGACCTTGAGCATGTCCCATCTCGTTCATCATGATGTGACAGCAACCAGTCAGCATGTAGTGATGTGTCGTTCATGAACGATTCGTTCAAAATGAACAAATCATCTGGGTGAACCAACTGAACCAAATCAGCTACTTCAAAAGAGTCGTTCATTTATGAGCTGTAGTTGCACTCCCCTCTCCTGTCTCTTGGCTCTGTGTCTTGACCGTTAGAGTCGCCCCCCCACCCATTTATGTCAATGATAGTAATGACTGACTATGATGGTCTCAATACACATTTAGTTCATAAATGAATCACTGACTGACTGACTGACAGAGACACTAAGACACTGAACTGGAGGTGCAATGATCTTTACAGCAACCAGTCAGCATGTAGTGATGTGTCGTTCATGAACGATTCGTTCAAAATGAACAAATCATCTGGGTGAACCAACTGAACCAAATCAGCTACTTCAAAAGGGTCGTTCATTTATGAGCTGTAGTTGCACTCCCCTCTCCTGTCTCTTGGCTCTGTCTCTTGACCGTTAGAGTGCCCCCCCCCCACCCATTTATATCAATGATAGTAATGACTGACTATGATGGTCTCAATACACATTTAGTTCATAAATGAATCACTGGCTGACTGACTGACTGACTGAGACACCAAGACACTGAACTCAAGGTACAATGATCTTTACAGCAGCCAGTCAGCATGTAGTGATGTGTCGTTCATGAACGATTCGTTCAAAATGAACAAATCATCTGGGTGAACGAACCGAACCAAATCAGTTACTTCAAAAGAGTCGTTCATTTATGAGCTGTAGTTGCACTCCCCTCTCCTGTCTCTTGGCTCTTTCTCTTGACCGTTAGAGTCGCCCCCTCCCCCATTTATGTCAATGATAGTAATGACTGACTATGATGGTCTCAATACACATTTAATTCATAGATGAATCACTGACTGACTGACTGACTGAGACACTAAGACACTGAACTGGAGGTGCAATGATCTTTACAGCAACCAGTCAGCATGTAGTGATGTGTCGTTCATGAACGATTCGTTCAAAATGAACAAATCATCTGGGTGAACGAACCGAACCAAATCAGTTACTTCAAAAGAGTCGTTCATTTATGAGCTGTAGTTGCACTCCCCTCTCCTGTCTCTTGGCTCTGTCTCTTGACCGTTAGAGTCGCCCCCTCCCCCATTTATGTCAATGATAGTAATGACTGACTATGATGGTCTCAATACACATTTAGTTCATAAATGAATCACTGACTGACTGACTGACTGAGACACTAAGACACCGAGCTGGAGCTCCATGTCAGTAATTCGCACTAAACATAAACAGTTAACAAATCACAGACCGACTAAAAGAGACATGGTTCAGTGACTGAACTGGGGCTCCGTGATTCACACTGAACTTCAGTACGTTAAGTGAATGAGTTACTGACTGGCTGACAGAGAGAGACACACACAGCTCAGTCACTGAACTGGAGCTCTGTGTCAGTGATTCGTGTTGAACGTACTGAAGGTATGTACGTCCAGTATGTTCAGTGAAAGAGTTACTGACTGACTGGCTGACTGAGAGAGAGAGAGAGAGAGAGAGGCACAGATCAGTGACTGAACAGGAGCTCAATGATTCGTACTGAACTTCAGTATGATCCTGAGCAAAACTGAGCATTTGGCATTGTTTCAGCTCATTAAACTTTGACTGGCAGGCAGAGCTGCGGAGAAGTCCCGAACGATTCGGTGAATGAATCTTTTGAACGAATCACTGATTCTAATGATTCAGTTAATTGAAAATAACTGCTTTGCCCATTACTAGTCAGCAGGGGGAGCTCTAAACATTACGGCTTCAAAGTCAGTAGACATTGATTGCACCCAAAGTTCCTAAAATAACACAGAAAACAACAAAAACACTGATACGATGCCACCAGTAGGATCATGTTGCGCTCTATTGATGTTGCAGAAGTCTTATTTGTAGAGATGGGAACCTTTCATTTGCAGTTCCAATGCCTGGGGATTGGTATGAGCACTCAATGGTATCAGCTTTGAGTACTTTTGTGTGTGCTCATCTGGCAGTAAATGTTTGTTTGTTTGGTGACACTTCACTTTACAGGTCCGGCAAATTTAATTGTAGTTAGATAATAATGTGCAAGCCTTCTTCTTTAATTTCTTGAAAATTACTCCTGAATTTTTTGACAATTAGGTGAAAGTTAGCAAGTTACTTCTTTGAACTGATGTCTGGTTTTAATTATAAGCAAGTCACAGTTGGTAATTAACTGTTTTTTCCAGTGTCTTTGAAAAATCCTCCAACTTTTACTGTAAGTTGGTGACAAATAGCAGTTATTAATTTTAGATTAAATCACAATTTACAACAAAATATTTAGCAAATTAACCAAACATCAATGGATAAATAGCTGCCAATTTCTTGAAAATATTTAGAGTAATATGAGGTAAGGTCTATAGTTTCCTGTAATAATAATTGTCTTGGAGATCTTGACTAAATAAATGTATTCAATCTACCAATACGCAGTTGATAATTAGCCATTCATTTTGTACATTTGGCACTAAGTTTTTGGTATCAAGTAGTATCACACCAAATTACTGATGAATGATATTACTTTTTAAATAAGCCTTTATTGTTTCACAATTAAATTTGAACATTGTTTTGAAAAGGTAATGCACTTTTACGTGTTTTTTCACCCAATTGTTAAATAATTTAGGAGTAATTTCAACAAAATGAAAACAAAAATTTGGCTAAATGTTCCCCAACTACAATGAAATTTGCAAAATTTGTGAAAAAGTGCTACCATCTGCAAATAAAGTCTCAAAATATTTCAATTAAACATTTATTTAAACTACATTAGAGGATACATTACTATACATTAGCTGGTGTTTTTAAATGAAAGAGGCGGGATGTACCTTTAAGTTTGAGGCAAAACTGATTGATGAGACCTGATTTTCCCTTGTTGTGCAAAATCTCTAGTTAGTGAACATACATGGGTTTGAGGGCTTATAATAGGAAAAGCTTTCGACACCTTTCTTATGTGGTTCCAGGAATTTAAACTAGTAAAACAAAGGATACCTCTGGCCCAGATTGAACCCAGACACAACTTTTTTTAAATGAAATAAACTACAAAGTGGTGAGATTTTGCTTATAATTAATACAAGTCTAGTTATTGTGATTTTTTCTAACCTGAGCAGTTTGGAAGCTGAGCAGCAGCTGCTTGAGTCCTCTAACAGTGTTTTCAGTGGGATGTTCAGGAACAGGACAGAGTAGTGGAGGTCACCCCTGTTTTGGCAGACTCAAAGCCCATGAAATGATCTTTGCTGAGGTGAAGATACATCATATACTAAAAGCTCTCAGCACTGCTTGAACCGCAGCAGGGGGGGGAGGACAAGGTGAGCAGAGGTGGACTGAAGCTGGCTGGAGCTAATACAGATGTGTTAATTATTGTGGGGACTTTTGAAGGACTTTTAGAACTTTTATCAGCTCAGAAGTCAGAAATAATTGAGACTGAGTTAAATAGAAGAAAAGATGCCAATGAGGCAGCAGGGAATTTGAGCAACAACCAAACTCCTGCAGCAGTCTGTGAAGGGACAAACTTTTCAAACTTGATTTTTTCATCCAAGTAGATCTAAAAAGATAGAATAAATTATAGTTAATGAGCAAGCAAAGCTGTAATATCTTCATAATATAGTCCTAGGCTAAGACCAAGACCTCTATCATGTTCTGATGGACAGATCTGGCGCTTGTTTGTCTCAGGTGTTCCCCTGGGAGACTAGTTATGTTGAAATGCTGAGCATCAGTCACTCAGTTCAGTACTATTCCAATAGAGCAGTGGTTCCCAATCTTTTCCAACTGAGGGCCCACTTTTAAGTCTGTAAAATGTTTGCCGCCCACTTCCAACCCAATAAATACCGAGGATACAAAATGCCTTATCCGAATCCCATTTGTTAAAACAACCCAAAATGTATTAAGACCCAAAATGTAATAACTGGTCGATAATGTAACAGATTCTGAGACCAAAACAAAATAACTTTCTGCCAAAATCGTGACATTTTGTTACAGTTTGGGTCTGTTATTACATTTGGGCTTTTAATACATTCTTTTTGTTGCATTTATGACAGGTTGTTACGTTTCGGGTTTTATTACATGTCTTTTATTATATAATGGGTCCTTACATTAAGTTTTAGGGTCATGATACCTATTGGCCACTAACATGCCTTCTCAGGCAACATTTTTTATAAATGAATACCTGAGCACTTTTTATTACCTAAGTTTTTGTAAATGATTTGGTGGCCCACTTGCAATACCTTCACGGCCCACCAGGGGGCCACTGCCCACAGGTTGGGAATCACTGCAATAGAGCAATAGAGAAGCTGAGGTAAGGGTTGTGGCCTTCAACGTTGAGCCTTTCCTGCAAGAAAGTGCTTATTGTTGAAATGGGGCTCAGCATTTCAACACTGAGTTTTTCCAGCAAGGAAAAGGGAGCGTGTCAAAATGTGAGGCTCAGCATTTCAACATCCTGCATTTGATGAAAGGAAATGCAGGATCAATATATTTTCTGAAAGTTTTGGTTTTGTTTTGCCTCTTTTTTTCCATCTTTTTAGTCAGTCTGTTGTTGCTGTTTTACTTATATTAGTATTAGTATTAGTATTAGTAGTACAGTACAAAGTGGAAGAAAAAATGTTGAGGTGATCTGCAACAAAGATGACAGTTTTCGCTGGATGTAAGGAGGAGTCAGGGGGCGTAATAATAATTAATGTGATGATAAGTTATTGATTAATTTTTAAGTTAAATTATTCCTGATTGAGTAATGCTGTAATTTGACTTCAAACATTTAGGGTTAGCTCACTGATTGTTTTGCCTCCTTTAAAACCTTTTCCAGTGCTTTATGAGTCAGAAACCTGACTGTATGCCTAAGTCACCTGATTATTAAACATATTTATATTTCACAGGCACATGAATTTTAAGACTTTGGACTTATCTGTGGATTTTGAATAAATACAAAGATTTAGTTACTTCTTGCAAGAATGTAGATAAATAAATTTGTTATGAGTTGAGAATTTTGCATGTTGTGCTTTGAGAGATTTGCAGACACCTTGTTTCTGTCTGTCAGATGTTTTCAAAAGAAAACTTAATGGGAGATTTTTGATAATGGAGTTTTATGGTTTTTATTTTTTACTTGGCCTTGACTCCAAGTCTTCAGTGCATTCTGGTCTTGGTCTCAGATAGTGTGGTCTTGAAAACAACACTACTATCTTTACAACTCACTTTTACTATCTCTCTATCACTACCCTCAGATTTATTCAACCAATCATTTTCAATATCTGGTGTATTTTTTCTAATTGGCTATGTCTCAAATTGCTCTTTGCTCCCACGTTTTATTACTTTACAGTCTTTTATTACTTTCATTTTCTAATATTGTAAATATAAAGGCTGATCAATAATGTACTTTGGAGAGTCATAACAGTAAAATTAAAAAGTCAGGGCAAAAAAACAAGCAAAACAAACTGCTTGTGTTATTGTATTGTGGTTGAAATTTAATTTCTGTAATCTCCAAAATTCAAATCTGTTTTCTTGTTTTCTTTTTTTATCATTTCACACATTTTAAAGCTTCGAAAACATTAAAAATGACACATTTTGTAGAGATTTTGACAGTTTAATTCAACCTAAAAAAGAGGCAAAAGAATTCACAGAAAATACTGAAAAAGGAAAAATTATCAGTATTATCTTTTACCCATAACTACATGAATAAATAAATGAGAACTTGAAAAGAAAACCAAACCAAATGTTTTTTTTCATCATCAGCCAATGAAATGCAGTCAAGAGCCATTGGATTTCCATAAAGTGAGGTGAGGTTAAAGGGCCAGTTCATCTATTTTACTTTATGGTTCTGAAGATAACATAAACTGATAAACTTCAAGAGTAACAGCATCCATCCTCAATAGAATTTTAAACTAGCGTTCACTATTATGCATCTGATAAGCCTTTAGCTCCTGGAATCTATTACTCAAAGTCTCCTCTTGGTATCAAACCATCTCACCCCAACCAACCCAGCCTTGTAGAATCCTAAACAGCCGGTAAGTGTTCCCCATCTGCACCCACCTTTGGTTCCAGAGCAAGAAACAGAAAAAAAAAGCCTCATCATTAAAACAAAGGGGTTAAAGGCTTAACCGTGGCCTCTTATCAAAACCCCAGTGGGTGATAAATGTGTCTTCACTTTTTGAGCAGAGAAGGACCCATGCTGATAAAGACAACCAGCGGCAAAAAGAAAGAAAGATAGAAAGAAAAAATGAGAGATAGAGGAGGAAAAGCAGAGGAGCATGTAGCTTATCTTGGCCTCTAATTAGCTACTGTATCTACAACTCTACAGCCGCCAGCTATGATGGGGATTCCAATACATTTCTCAGCTTCACGCTGGGTTTTGTTTTTCCGATCCATAAACAGCGTTTGGAGGCAGCGCCGAGGTGTGAGTCGGTTTATCCGGAGCGCTTTCATTTGTCCTTCTTTGTACGCACTGAAGGTATCCTGAATGCAAAATATAAACCTTGAAGGAGGAGAAGGAGGAGAAGGAAGAGGTGGAGGGAGGTAAAGAAATCTAATTACAGTAGTAGCATCTATGAGGAGAGCACTGTGGGGATTTCTGCTCCACTCTTCGCCTCGTGGAAAGGAGACGCTGGTTCCCAGTGAAGGGAATTCAGTCTTATCTGCAGATTCTGAATGTGCGTCAAACCTGTTTGCTCCAAATTCAACATCCTCATAGAGAGTGCAAAAGACACTTTTTGCTTTTTTTTCTTCTTCTGTTTGCAGAACGTGAGTGCTGACTTGAAAACATGTAAATTGGTCCATATGTATACATGTAAGCCTCAGAGAGCATTATTTACAATAATTACACATATGACAGTGATGAGGCAGCATAGAGGTTTTCATAATAAGAAGAAAGTGCTTCCTCTGGGGTTTCAAAGGAAATATACATGATTGTTTATAATAAATTGACTCCATAGAATGAAAGATCTCTCCAAAGCAATTTCACATGGGATAGTCGTGGTCAGTAACTACACTCAAAGCATCATCAATTGGCACTAAGAGGCTCAAAGTGCAAGAAAAATATACCCCACGCCATCATACCCCCATCAGCGGCCTGATGGAGCCGTGCTTTCATGTTGTTTACGTCACAGTCAGAGGTTTTCAGTCTCCTATGGTTCAGTTTTGTGAGCCTGTGTGATTTGTAGCCTCGGTTTTCCTGTTCTTAGCTGGTAGATTGGTAGATTAGATATTTGTGTTATTGAGCCAATGTGTGTATATGACTCCAACATCGTGGTCACGCTAGTCATCTTTACCGTGCTCAAGCATGCGTCAAGCCTAAAGACCAGTTTTTTTTACCTGTATGAGTCAAGGAAGTGAGTCATGCTCATGCACAGTTCACGTCCTTGGCTTTGGCACATTTCCTCAAAATTTTGACTTTTATCTCAAATTTTGACTTTTAGCTAAAAGTTTTCACTCATCTCAAAACTCCATCTTTATATCTCAAAGCATTGATGTTCATCTGAAAAATTTGACTTTGAGCCCAATATTTCAACTTTATATCTCAGTATAATGACTTTAGAAAATGTTCCACCTTATCTTAAAATTTAAGCTTTGTATCTCCAATTCTCAACTTTTCTCTCAATTATCTGACTTTTTATCTCAAAATTTCAACTTTAATCCCAAAACTTTAACTGTTATCTCAAGTATTTGACCAAATTAATAATTCCAACCTTTTATCTCAAGTTTTAACTCGAGTCTCAAGTGTTTGACTTTAGACTAAAACTTTCAACTTTTAGCCCAAAGTTATGGCACTTTGTCTCAAATTTTGACTTTTATCTCAAGATTTGAACTTATCACAATATTTTGATTTTTTTCATCAAATTTTGTTGTTGTTGTTGACTTAGTTCACAATTTCACGATTTTTATTTCAAAACTTTATATTTCATTTCAATTATTTTTGTTTTTATCTCAAAATTTCAAATTTTTTATCAAAATTTTGACTTTAACAGCAAATTTCAACTTTTATCTCAAAATTTTAGCTTTTTTTTTCATATGATTGACTTTATCTCAAATTTTCAACTTTAAACCCAAAATTTTAACTGTTAACTAGTATTTGACTCACCTAAAAAGTCCAACTTTTTATCTTAAAACTACTGCTGTCAAAATTATCGCGTTAGCGGGCGATAATTAATATTTAGAATTAGTGCCGTTAAAAATTTTAACGCATTTGACGCATGCGCAGAATGACCCGCCTCCATATCCCATAATACCACTTAGCAGTGACGTGCAGTAAGCAGAGCGGATGCATGCGTGCGGTGAATGTAAACATGGAGGAAGAGCAGGTTGGCCCTCTGGATGGGGAATTTCAGTTTAAGAAGAATACAGATGGAACAATAAATAAGCGTGATAATAAATAAGTGACCCTGTTGTGCTAGTTTGAAGAGGGGGAAAATACTCTACTGTTACTGACAGACAGAAAGAAAGAAAACATCTTGTTGATTTTGAAGAGAAAAAAAAATACTGCCTAAAATAAATAATGTTCTTGATCAATATTAATGCCATCCAGTGTGAATTTATGGTTGTAATGAACAAATACAGTATGTTGCTGTACAGTATATATCCGCCTTGTGTCACTTCTTTCCATTCTAACAATAATTTACAGAAAAATATGTCTTATTTTGGGGATAATTTGGACTGTGATTAATTACGATTAATTAATTGTTTAGCTGTAATTAACTCGATTAAAATTTTTAATCGTTTGACAGCCCTACTTAAAACGTAAACTCGAATCTTAAGTATTTGACTTTTATCTCAAAATTCCAACTTTTATCCCCAAATTTTAGCTTCTTATCTCAAATGTTGGACTATATCTCAAATATGTGATTTTTTTCAAATCTCAAATTTACAACCTTTATCTCAAAATTTCAACTTTTTGTCTCATAATTATGACTTAATGTGGACAAAAAAATGATGTCAAGGACAGTTTTTCATCTTTATTTTTGAGGGTTAGGGTTAGGGTTAAGGGTTAGGGGTTAGGTTAGGGCTTAGGGGTTAGGGTTAGGTTAGGGCTTAGGGTTAGGGGTTAGGTTAGGGCTTAGGGTTAGGGGTTAAGGTTAGGCTAACCCTAACCCTAACCCTAACTTGAAAACAAAAAGAAATTACTGTCTTTTCTGCACAAACTTTCATACTGCTGATAGAAAAGCAAAGTTAAGTTGCATTAAATGGACTCTCAATAACTTGAACAGTCATAATTGAAGATTAAGAGAAGAAGCATTGCTGTTGTACTCTGATTTTCTGAGTTTATTTATCCATGGAGGAAATGAACTTATCACAGTTGTGCTTTAACACAATTACGAATCTGTGATTCTGATTCCATTAAAAGAGTTGATCTCATGTTAAGACTCTAATGTACTCCCCGCTCACTGCACATGCACAATTAAGGTCACAAGGTAACACCAAACCATTCCACTGTCAAATTAAAAATTGCAGTAATTGCTTTAACAATTAAAAACACATTGCCTGATAGTACACTGAACCAAGAGGGGGTCATCACATGGCAACAGAGCGTCGTTATTATGAGCTGGAAAGCAGTCAACAGAGCCCAGAAGGTGGAGCGTCTCGCTCTGATGAGCCACAGGAAGACTAATTGGTGTCACACTTTCCCCAATATGCAGCTGTGAGCCTGAGATAACATATATATACTCTACAGTGACACACACTTACTGTGGGATATCTCAGGCGTTAAGAAAAGCACAAGTGCAAAATGATTTATATGCAAAGAAGAAACACACACACACAGAAAACAGGGTGTAAAATAAACAGAATAAGCAGTCACACACGTAATTACTCAAACATCTCCATATGCACCGAAAAAAAAGAAGTAGAGGGAGAAATGAAAAATACCTCAGAGAGGAAAAATCAATTACATGTATTTCTTTGTCTGCAGGGGACTATATTTTCTATTTCCGTCATACACCCGGGGAGAGGGGGGGGGGGCTACTGCTGCACAACCCAGAAACAGTGGCTGTGACACTGGCAACTGCTGCGCTCAATCCCCAGCTGCTTTCAGTCCACAGACACCACAGAGAGACACCTTCACAGTGGATGGAGAGTGTGTCAGGAGGGTTTGGTGTGAAGCCAGAGACACATTTGTGCGACATCCAGCGTTTCCATTTCAGGGGCGGCTTTTATAGAATCAGAATTATGAAACAAGGGATGAGTAAAGGCGCCCGATTTTACCCTTTTCCTCTCCAGAAAGACTGCTGTTTGACTCAGCTGAGAGGCAAAAAACACATCCTTGAAGAGTGTTTTGAATAACATCACTGTGCTATTGATAAAAGGGAACACAATTACAAAGTGCTTCCATGAGGGATCCTGAAGCTAAATTCCTTTTTTTTTTAGCTTAAAAAATATGTAATCCTTCAGCTGTTTGTTGGTAAATCTGCATTTTTTTCCTCGGGTGACATTAAAGTGAAGCTAGCTGCACAGAGAGATAGAGAAACGTCCTACTGTAATCAGAATCATTCCAGAAAAACGGCGTGAATGCTCCATTCGTTTCAATGCTTTACTGCTCTAATGCAGCAGGAGTGTGTGTGTGTGTATATGTGTGTGTGTGAGGCTAATGATGCTGCCCTTTACTGTAATGACAGTCATGATCACCAGAGTACAGGAGCACATCTGGAGGGCTTCGGATCACAGAGTACAACGTAACACGGAAGACACATGATGCGTGAATAACTCAATGCAAAGAGGAAAAAAAAACCCACCACAGCCGATAAAGCTGATGTCCAGAGGAGACGTATAATAGCACGGATGAAAGGAAACAAAAAAAAGTCCCCTAAAGCACTGACGAAGAGATGTACAGCTCTTTTTGGGGTTGTTTTTCCCCTTAATATGCACGTAGTAACTATTTCATTTGCAATTCTTCATCCAATTTCTTCTCTTAATACCCTGCAGTGTCTCCATTAACATTTTTCACCACATGCCTATTTGCGCAGCAGGGAACTCTGGGTAAATTCATCCAAGGCAATAGTATTTGATGATTTTTTTTTTAATATAGAAGCTGATAGTACGGTATTGACCTGAAGATAGGAGGTTAATTTAGTTGAGAATAATGTGAAAAAGTAGAGTGACACATGCTAATTGGTTGTCTAGGGTTGCTACACCTGCAACAGCAGAGGGCGCCAGCTTTTTTGTAAAGCAGCTGAACCACAAAGCAACAAAATAGCAAGAAAATTTTGAAGGAAACTATAAAAAAAATTCAGGAAGTAGAAAAAATGGTGAAAAAGTGACGTAAAACATTGAGAACTGGTTAAAATGGCAAGAGAGTCAAAAAACATGGTAAGAAAGCCAGGAATTAGCCAGGAAGGTAGTCGGTTTGTTGCAAAAAAAAAAAAAAAAATGTTCAGAAGTGGCAAAGATAAGATTAAAAGGTATCAAAAATGGCCAAAAAAAACATAAAATAGCTGGGAAAATTGGGAGTGAACCTGGAAAATAGTGAGAAACTATCAAAAAATGGTAAAAACAAACAAAAAAAATTGCAAGAAAAATTTGAAGAAAGTTTAAAAAATTCCAAAAGAAGAAAACATGATAAAAAAGTTACAACAAATGGTGAGGAGTGGTAAAAATGGCCATAGTCAACAAAAATGGCAAGAGAGTTGGGATTTCGCCAGGAGATTAGTCAGTTTGTTGCATAAACAGGTCCAAAAGTGGCAAAAAAAAAATTGAAAAGTGGCAAAAATGTGCAAAAACAACAAAATTGGATTAAAAAAAATTGGCATGAAAATTGGGAGTGAACCTGGAAAGTAATGAGAGGGTATCAAGAAATGGTCTTAAAGTGGCAGAAAGATTGAAAAGTGTCAAAAATTACCAAAAACCAACACAATTAGAAAGACAAATTTGGAGAAAACTTTTTAAAAAATTCAGTAAGTAGAAAAAATGGTGAAAAAGTGATGAACAGTGAGAAGTGGTATAAATGCAGCCACATATGGCAAGAGAGTAGGGATTAAGCCAGGAAAGTTGCCAGTTTGTTGCAAAAAAAAAAAAAAAAAGGTCCAAAAGTGGCAAAAAAAAAGAGTGAAGGATGGCAGTAAGGGCAAAAACAACAAAAATTGGCTGGAAAACTGGGAGTGAACCTAGAAAGTAGAGAAAAGGTATGAAAAAAATGGTCAAAAGTGGCAAAAAAGAAGAAGTGAAAAGTGACTAAAATAGCCAAAAAGCAACAAAATTAGCAAGAAACATTTGGAGGAAACTCAAAAATATTCAAAAAGTAGCAAAAATGGCCCAAAAGTGGCAAAACAAGACTGAAGAGTGTCGAAAATGGGCAAAAGCAACAAAAATCGGCGAGAAAATTGGAACTGAACCCGCAAAAATAGTGAGAAGGTATCAAAAAATGGTTCAAAAGTGGCAACAAAAGAAGTGAAAGTGTCAAAAATGGACAAAATCAGTCCCAGTTGTAGTGGGTTGTTGTTGTTAATTAAACTGTCCATGTCCTACAATGTGTTGGTTTTAAAACATCAGATGGAACCTAGAAACAATGGCACAAAACAATCATGATTGCAGTAAAGTAAATAATAATCACAATTAGATTATTTTTTGCAAATCGTTCAGCTCTAATAATAATCATGGTACATTTGAGGTGGTATGGCCCAATGGTTTAAGTTATGTACCCCATGAAACAAGCCCTCAAGCAGTTGGTTTGGGTTTAAATCCAACCTGCAGCCTCAGACCTGAATGCCATACATATAAAACATGTCATATATTGGTCGTATGTATAAAAACAGCTTGAAAAAGAGCAGGCTGATAATCGCAGCTGACGTCTTCTACAGCCAGGCCTCAAGGACATAATGTTGTGGATTCATGCTGCAGACGTTAAAGCATCAGTCTTCAAGACGCTGCGAGTAGGAGATGAAAAGAGACTGGAGGATCAAACTGAGAGACAAAAGCTGGGCTGTTCCACAATAGCGGGAAAGATTCCTTTTGTTCACTCTTCAGTCAAGTGATTGGATTTTAGTGGGGCGATTCATTCATTAAGCTGACTTTTCAAGAGCTATTCTTCACGGCAACGATGGCTCTGAATTTGATCGCATATTTGTTACTTCTCATATGAAAATCCCACTTCCTTTTTTCCACAAACTGTATGGCGATGAATCTTCTGAGGACGCCGAATCGACTGATAATTCTCAGTGACGAAGAAATATCTCCATCTGATAAATTCAAGGGACAGGGCTTGACATTTCAGCGGAGCCCATTGTTATGTACGGGACAGAGCTGAGCAGAAAGACTGCATGGGTGAAATATGACAGCATGTGGATAAATCACCCACTGCACAAAATCACAGCTTCTATCTCTCGCCGAGTGCCATTTGTTGTACTTCCCTACGTGTAAGTATGTGCGTAACAACAGGAGAAAGCCATGTCGTGAACCCAGCATTACAGAGAGTAGGAGTATGTCCCCCGTACCTTATTAATAACTACGAACAGAGCATGCATGCATATAGCTCGTACAGTACACGCTCTGTATGTAGTCTGAATGTATAATTGCAGACATGAGAGGTGTGAACAGGAGCGTGGATGTGAAAGGACACTTCTGCGAAGCGTGTTCTGCACATACACTCTGTCCCTGCTTATAAAAAGTACGAGGAAGATGCCCTTTAAATCTTTAAGCAGTGTTCCCTATCAATAATGAGAGAGGAGGGCCATCACACTAAAACAGGTCAACATGGTTAAATACATGCTGGAATAACTGCCTGATAATGAAATTAACACCATCCCCCGACAGTCACCTTGATGCATGATTGAAAAGGTGCGTGTCTGTACGAGCCGTCGTCTCAATCAGCTGTGCAGAATTGTCCAGATAGAGCAGTGTGCACATGTTCTGTCATTCACACTTTCTGCCCTTGTGAGGGTTTCCATGTCCAATACCCTTGTATCAGCCTCTGATAAGCTCACAACAATGGATTCTGACGGTATTATTCCTCTTATAGTGAGTGAATGCATTAATTAATTCAATTACCGCTTGTGTTGGGTGTGAGTGCCAGGAGTTCCTCTGGCGGTTGGTGCTAATGGCATATTAATCCTCTGTGCTGGGATCTTAACTGAGCTTCAGATATGCTGGAAGTGAACAGGTTTTTAAAGGAGAGTGGCTAAGCAGTATTAAGATAAGAAATGGAAGAGAGTGGACTCAATCCATTCATTGAAAAAGGCTCACTGAAGCTGTGAGGACTACGTGAGAAGCAGCTGCTGAAAGGAAACAAAAGAAGAAATCTTTTCTGATCCAAGCTGAGCACACGTCTGTTAATATACTGTAATGTTCTGAATTTTTGACAGTTGTCTTTCTGTGGGCTAGTGTTTTTTTAACCTTGGGGTTGGGACCATAGACTGTATAATGAGTGGACGTAACGACATTCGGCTCAAACTGAAGCCTCCAGCAGATGCCCCGCCCCCTGGTGTCTGGCTGCAGTATAGGTCATAAGCCCCGCCTCCCCATGTATTCCAGATATGAGCCGGGAAAACTTTAAAAAATTACGATACCTCGTAAAAACGTTTCTCTCATCTTTACGCTAAGGTAGTATGACGATGTCATCTGGCTGCATGGTGTTCAGGTGTTTTTTTTCCTGAGAAGTTAGTTTCTCATTAGTTATTGGACGTTAAAAACCGCAATATAAGTTTCGTTTTACGATAGTTGACAGCTGCCGTTCGTGAGTAGTTTTTACCGGGGATATAAGAAACTTCGGGAAAGAGCCAAAAGGAAACTAAACCCTCTGAAGAAGAAGAAATAAATATTTTTATTTCTCTATTTTACTTGGCTCCACCGGAAATTCTCTACTGCGCAGACTCTGGCTGTACAATGGCGGCTAGAGAAACGGGGTTTTTTGGCTTCAAAAACGTAGAACGGTGACAGGCTGAAGGGCGCTGTCCATTCTATATACAGTCAATGATTCTGCCATCCAGATGACTTGTTTTACAGCCAGGACTTTGTATCATTTAATACAACAAAGCCACATGGCACAACAGTATGGCTCTGTAGTAGAATGGTCCAGGTGTGGAACTGGCCAGCCAGTCTTGACTTCTTTCCCATTAAAAACATTCCATGCATCATAATGCAAAACATATGACAAACAACACCCAAATCAGGCAGGAACAGGAAGACATTTCTTGTTTATTCCCAAATATTTGTATTTGTAGAAGATGACAGGATGCACACTTATCATTATTTTGCCAAACCAACAACGAAACGTGTTTTCACTAATAACTTGATTGAAAGGTTTCAAAAGCTGTGAATTTAGATCCTACCTGCTTTCTTGAACCTGTCCATCAGGATGTGTCTGACATCTGTGTGCAGGTTGAAGTACTCATCCTCCTCTTCAGGGCTCTTCACAAACGGAGGAATGTGCTGGAACACCAGGATGTGCTTGGGTTTGGGTTCCTAAACAAAGACAGATGTGAGGCAGCCATCTCCAAAAACAAAATTTAATTGTTTTCTTGAGATGGCAGCAGAAAGAGACACTTATCCAAATGTCCAGACACAGCAAAGAAAAAAACCCAAAAACGTTATCTCATCTATAAATGTCTTCATCAGTCAGAGAAAGAATGAGATTAGGTCGTTGATGTGATTTTACCATCGTAGAGGCCTGGCTAAGCTGCTCCTCTAGCCATGTGTCCTGGGCCTCTTTCAGCTGGGGGCAGCCTGAAGCGTCCCAGAAAAACTGTGAGTTCAGAACCAAACAGAAGACTCCACACACCTGAGGGAGTAGAACGAGAGGAGACAACCATGTTCACACTCTGACTTTGGTACACATAATTGTGCATTTCCATCCATTTTTTTTATCTTATATCCAATTTTGAATTTAAACATATTTAATCAGTAGAATGTACAAACAAAAGCCAAAACCTGTGTCCAGTTGTTGAGTCTAACATTTTTAGTGCACTGGCATTACAGGGGGAGAGAGCAGTGGAGCTGTCTGCAGCGGTGCCTTTCATCCATCCAATTTTTCGTTTTTTTTTCCTTCTTCTACTTTCTAAAACAGTGTTTTGACAGTGTCAGAATTGCTGCAATGAAGGCATCACTTCATTGTTTGCTGTAGACTGTGGTAATAAAGAATTTATCACTTTTGTAGAGCTAACGGAGTGAGCACATTATTGCAGTGTCAGCAGCAAAACAAGGTGAACTATTGTGCCTTTTTGAGGACCTAAGAATTAAAGTAATTAACATTAGTTTGCTTGCAGAAGCACGGCAGTTGATGGTTAAATATTGCAGGCTGGACTCATTATGAACAGATCTTTTGTATTGATGCTTTTTTAAAAGGACTTTGAGCCAGAATTTATTCCTAATCGGTTTGTTCTGAGCAGAAACTTACATGTTAACTTACATTTTAAAACCGGTCAGAACCAAAAAATTGGTTACTAACCCAATTATTTTATTCCTCCAAACACACTACCTTATTTTTTCTAAACTCAACTTACTGTCTGCATACCTCGGGCATTGATTGGCAGACAAGACTAAATTATTATCTGCATCGAACCTCAGGCAACTCCAGTGCTCTTGCCAGTGTGCCTGAAATTTCCTCTGCCTCTTGTTTACATTTTGAGCAACTTTGCCTCACTTTTGACCAGAGATTGTAAAAATATTCATATCAGTAGAATGGTAGAATATACAAGAAAAAGCCACAATCTGTGTTCAGCTGTTGAGTCTAACGTTTTTGGTGCACTGGCATTAAAGGGGGAGAAACTGCAGTGAAGCTGTCTGCAGTGGTGCCTTTCATCCATTAAGTTTGAAAATGTAGGAGTGCACAGGAATGCACAAAGGGACAAACATGAAACGTTTGCTGAAGCGAAATGAAAATTTCTAGAGGTAATACTAATCTTGTGCACATAAAGCTTTATTTCAGGTTTATTAGAGGTAGGGGCACCAATCTAGAGCACTCTTGACACTTGGCACAGTAGCAGCACGGCCTGTTTTTTAGCCTTGTAAAGGTCTGTTGTGTCTCTTTGTAACTTTCAGTAGCATGTGGATGGTGTCTTCAGAAGCACTGGACTTTTCTATACTGCAAAAAAATAACAAGGGTTACTGTCAAGTTTCATCTGGCTGTGCAAACTCCAAACTTGAAAAAGAGGTTTCAACAAACTGCCCAAAGTGATCTGGATTTTACTCCTGAAGCAACAGACATCAGACAGGTCTTCTTTTGTTCACCTTTTATTGTCCTTTGTCTTTTTTAATGCATTTCAAGGTAAAAAACCTTCAAAATAAACAGATAAATAAAACAAGTTAAGCAGACATTTAAATAATCATCTGAAAAAGAGAAAATCAATGTTGTCAAGGGATACGTAAAGCAATAAGTTTCCATGAAAGTTGGTTCTTCTTCGTTTGTTTTGTGCACTAAGAAGTGTGAGGTTGATGCACAAGATGCACAACAGCGCCCTCCGCGTTGTGGCGGCAAAAACACGGAATGACGGAAAAACTCGTCAATGGCGGGGAAGCGTTGTGACGTGATTGACGGAATATCTCGTCAATGGCGGGGAAAGAGTTAATTAGATATTTACTTTTCTCAATTAGAGATTAAATTAAGTAATTGGAAAGTTGATTTAATGGTTAACACTATCCAAAATAGATGGATATTAATTTGTTGATCATTTTCAATCAGTATATGACACTTATCTTGACTTTACCACAAGAACAAGTGGGCAAACAACGATTAAAGAGAACAAAGGGAAGCGTGCGACAACACTACACAGATCAAATGAACGTTAGGTAAAAGCTAACATGTTCTTACCGGCTGCCTCTTTGGGTTTTTAGTTCGTTTTCGATCCGCACAGCTCTTTTGTTTGAAGGTTTTTTTCTAGCTTTCAGCAGGCTGTCTCCTCACCTGCGCCAGGTGCGGCATTTTGAAAGTGGGTCAAACCCTGCCGGAAGGAAGCCGGCTTTTTTGAAGGGTGTGACGACGGTGAATTAGTTATGGATTGAGTTAAGTTTTGTATATTTATCTGCAGATAAGTTTGATTCAAGAGGCTTTGAACAATATTGATTATTTAAATTTAGAGTTCCTGTTATTATTTATGGGGAATAATGCACTAGCTTTAGTCAAAGTTATCGTTCTCTTTAGCCACTGCTTTATTTTATTTCTAGAGACACTTCTTAGTATTAGTATTATTAGTAGGATAGTATTATTATTTAAGTCTAGACTCAGCTCTGTTTTACTTTGAATCTTTAATTTCTTAGATAAAGCTGCAATTTGACCTTACACAATGGCTTATACATAAAGAATGTTTTGTATGTGGGGACAAATTTACCTCGAATAAAAAAATAAAAATAAAAAGCCAACTGATGTCTATGGCCATCACAGTTATCAAGAAGCTTTGTTACAATCAAGAAATAATCTACCAAACACTGATTTCCTCACTTCTATTGGTTTATCATTTTCAAATTTAGCTTACCCAGAAGCTGAAATAATCGTCTCCCCAAACTCTGCAGTACTGCTCCACCGTCTTGGGAGTTGGGACATTTCCGAGGTCGTGATTCCCACTGACGAATAACAGAGGGATGGAGGGATGCGTCCCCTTCAAGGCCGCCTTCAGGTCTCGTTCCTGCTCTTCTCTGAACGCCGTGTCTGGGGAGGAAAAAAAAAAAAGGGAATGTCATGGTCACGGTGAGAATATCAGCTCAATATCTGCGTGACAAATGAGTTTTTGGTTCCCGTATGGAATAAAATACTGACTTTGAAAAAAAAAAAAGGGGGCCGTGCTTTATTACTGGTACTGGTAATAACATCTCAGCAGGAGTGAATACAGTAAGTGAAGGGAGAATTTATACCAGTGTTGATGAAAAGTGTCAGTTTGAGAGTGTGGAGGGTACTAAAGGCGAGCGTCGCCCAAGGGAAGGGGGATTATTTGGACGATAATGATGACAGCTCAGGGAATGATCAATGCTCTGTACAGCTCGACTTAATATCACCATGGTTACGGACATGATGAGGAAGTAAAGTTCTGGTTGGAGCTTCAACGGCCGCCTAGCCAGTCATCTTATCACACTCACTGGTCTGAGAAACACAAGGCTGTTGGTTTTACAAGCTCTTTAAACTATCATGTGTTTATGTTTGTGCATAAATCAAGCGGCTCTTGATCCACAAGCCTGGAGTTCACATAAAGAAGAAGTGGAAAAGGAGGGAGAGGGGAATGTGTTAAGTGGACTTAAGTCAGTCCTGCTGTAGGTAAAGGGCTGAAAATGGCTGAGGCTCAATCCATTCATAATTCAGGATGTATATCAAACAAAGCCAGGGCCTGCACTTTTAAATTATTCCTTCTTTTCCCTCCTTGCGTATTTCTTTCTGCTCCTGTTCTATTCATCTGAGTAATTATTTTACTGGCCCACTTCTGGAGAAAACGCTTCCTTGGATGTTTGGATTGGACCTATTACATAAGAGCCTGTACTGTCAGAATGTCTTGTTCGCGGCGGAGACGGAGCGCAGGGTCTGAAATGTGATCAGATAGAAGGTGGAATGTTTCTGCTTCTCTCATCTTTATAATTAAGCTCACCTGTCAGAGTGCTGCACACATACAGACACTTTTATGAAGGAAGCATGGTGGGTTGTTACTTCAAACATCACCTGTTCCAAACTGTCATGAAGATAATCCTGGTTGGGTTTGCAGAAATTCTGCCTCTGTGCACTGTTGATCGATTTCCTCATAGATAACGGGAAGTAGATGAGCTAACTTTGCATATTTGTGACTGCTGGCGACAAAAGCCGACGCATATAAATAGTATAGGCCCTGCATTCATCATCAGTCCATTGTGATAAAATATTTCACCTGTGTTTTACAAAATGTCTAAAAAAAACCTTGCATTCCGCACGTGCGCATTGATTAATATTGATTATTTTTCACACCCTTAGTGCTCATCTGTCTTAAATGTGTGCATCAGGGCAGTACTGCAATGCACGATGCATAGGACTGAATTGTAAATGTGTGACCATGTGGAGACAGAAATGACATGAAAACATTAAATAAGATAAGGATTCAAAGTTTGTTTATAAAAGAACAGGGTATAGATCTGTTCTAGAGGAAATTTAAGCTCAAAGGATTGTGATTTGGTGCAACAGAAAATACAAAATTATACTGGCCCTCAAGGAGTGGCTGGGGTTGTTGCTGGGGGGGGGTACAGTACCCCCCTAATATAATAGTCTAAAGTCTGGACAATGCCAGAACCTGATTGCCTGCTAATTTTCTGCATCCCATGTGCTTGAAAAGAAAATTAGTTTGATGACAGGGGAGCTGACAGTTTGAAAAAGAGTCATGATGAAAAACTAACACAGCTGAGCCCACATCAAAGTGGACCCATTACTGCACAATTACAACATTCATCCAACGCCACAATGAAGCAGAAAAGCAGCTGCTCCAGTGTACGTAAAGAGTGTCGGCAAAAGCTGAACTTTGTAAACAAGCAGCTTCTTTTTCACAACTTAGGACGAAAAGGGAAAATCAGTTTTAATCATTTCAACACAGGTCGATTTTTCTTAGGTCAACTTTTTCCGAGTTCCAAGCCAGCTCATGAAGTGTTCTGATGGAGTGAATAAGAAGTGCGCCCCCCATCTCTTTAACACCACCATTGTGCCCTCTAAGTAGGAAACTTGACCTTGTCAGCTGCTCCAGTGGAGCTGGTCTGGAGCTAAACACACAAAAGATTGTTTAACGTTTGACACCACCCAAGTGTGAATGTGTCATCTCGAAAGTGTGAAGCTTTTTACTTTCCTAGAATAAATGAACGTGAAAAAAGGAAAAAAAAAAAAAAAAAACAGCGTTGGTGGCCAAACACGCTGGGGCAGGGATGCTGCGTCGCCTTCTGCTTACTCACACCCTCCAGCAGCCATCCACCAAGATAGCAACGCCCATGAATCATCCGTGAGCGCTGCACGCCTGCAAAACAATTCTTAACCATACAGAATCCCATCAATCTGCATTTGGGACAGCTCGCTAAAGATAAACGGGGGGTGTTTTTGGGCATGACACTATTAAAGTAGGAGCAGTTTAACATTTGCGGGTTGTTGATGTATGCATACCCTTTCTACTCTTGGTAATAGAGCCAGCATGTAAAGTGGGGAGAGGATGTTTGATAAACACATTCCTGAAAAGCATTCTACAAATATGCAAAACAGAGAGAAATAAAATGCTGCAGATAAATATGTGAGGATATCACGAAGGCTAATTAAACATTTCATAACGGATGATTTTTTTTATGCATACATTTACAAGCGCAGCTGTTCTCTTCTCGCCAAAGCAATATGCTGTATATATAGAGAGAGCGGTGCATATGGAAATAAAAACACAATGCAGCTCTGAGCTCTCTCTGGAGCTCTGACTGAAAGGCCTTGTTCATTTAATGAGATTGCCACACTGTGATTCTCAAACCCTGACAGGAGACTCTGGCAGGTTTTCGTCGAGCCTGTCCAACACTGTAAGCACTCCTCTCAATTCCTTCTAAAGACTGTGGAGACTGAGCCCGAGTGTGTGTATGTGTGTGTGTGGTCCCTGCTGTCGCGTACATTTACTGCACTTAAACAACTCCCGGTGCGTAGGGACCTTTATATTTGAGACTAACTGGAGTTTGTACCAGTGCTGACGGCTCCTGCTGATGTGGGAGTGGACTGTAGTGTGTGACAAGGTGGGGGCAGGGATTAAAATACATGTTAGACATATTTACAACCACTGGTCACATCTCAATACAATGGACAGTCCAACTATCATATATGGTTGTTGTAAAGGTAGTATAAAGTCTCTTTTGTCTCCAGGTCAACTATTTTACGAGTCATGATTTCCTGATTCTGATTATGAGATAAGAGGTGAGACTGTTTCCAAGAAAACCAACATTTGGGACCAGTTATGAATCATCTGGCTTATATCATGTCTCAAGGAAGTATTGGCACATGAAGCAGGCTGATAACCCAACATTTACGGTAACATTGACAGTCAGATGTGACGAGTTAATCATTTCAGATGTAGTAATCAGTTTTCAGACGTGACCTATAAAATGCACTGTGATTTGCTGAGTTTGTGACTTTGTGATAATGTTTATTACATTTTTATGACATTGTTAGAGCCTGATCTCTAATAATGACCCAAACTGTACCAATGACCTGAGATTAGGGCTGCACAATATATCGCAAATTTTTCATTATCCCAATATAAACATACGGGATAGACATACATCATCACGACATCAACAGACAAGCACTGGGGGGATGCTTTTTTTTTCTAATGTGAATCCTTTCTGTAAGGTTCTCAAGGATACAAGACCATCTCCAGTGATCTTTAAGTTCCTTTGTCAACTTTGTGCAATATAATCAAGAAGTTTATTACCCATAGAACTGTGGCTGATCTCCCTGGACAAAGATAGAGGAGCAAAAAATGACAAAAGAATGCAACACAGGAGAGTTAGATCCTGTCAATACCCGAGCTGCAGCGTTCTGAACTAACTGAAGGGTCCCAATAGACTTTTTAGAGCAGCCTGATAAAAGAGAGTTACAGTAATCTAACCTAGAGGAGATGAAAGCATGGACTAGTTTCTCTGCATCGCTCTGAGACAAGAAGTGCCTGATTTTCCTAATGTTACAAAGATGGAAATATGCTGTTCTCGTGGTCTGCTGAATATGTGAGTTAAAAGACAAATCTTGATCAAAAAGAACCCCAAGATTCCTAACTGTATTGCTAGATCCAACACTGATGCTATCTAAAGTACCTAGTTGATCAGAAAGAGCCTCCCTAAGAATGTATGAAAGTCAACTTTAAATAATTTTGTCCCGCCCAATTTTTGTGCTCTGTGTAAAATTTTGTCAATTTTGGCTTTTCTTTCTGCCGCTTTTTGTGTTTTTCCAATGCACATCGAGGAAATGAAACACAAACATACCAAAAACATTTGTAATTGCAACCATTTCTGGGAGAATTGTTTTATTTTCTGGAAAAAAAATTAGGGGTGTCAATACTTTTGTCCATGAGTGTCGTTTTTTCACTTTTCTTTCACCTCTTTAATTGATTGGCTGTTTCCCAAAAATTCAGAAATATTTTAAACGCATCCTCCCTTGAGTTGGAAAAACTCAGTGATCCCTGAATTTTCTGATCTCTGGAGAACTTCTCGTGAAGTACATAGGCACCTTAAGGATTCTTCCGCAGTGTCTCTCTTTAGGGGTTTCCGCTCACGTCGAACACAGAAGAGACCCCAGGGCATTCGGCGCACGCTGGCTGAATAAAGTATCTCGGCTTGCTTGGGAAAGTAGATGGGAAATGATAATATAGATGTTTTCAAACTTTGGCACTTCTTGCAGACCTGTTACTGCCCACACACACACACCAGCGGACCATCACATCAGATAAACACACACAATCACTAAATCAACTGTTCCCACATGTCACAAATATACCTCACGTTGCTTCACATTCCCACAGAGACCAACACTTTATCTGTCTTCAAGTATAATTTATGAAGATTGCAAAGTTATAGAGAAGGACAAGGATGTCCCAATGCAACCTCTGTTTCACCTTTTCCAGTTTTACACACATTCAGATGCACACATGTTCTTCAGCTCTTCTTTATATCATGCATAACTTTCCTCACCAAGCCCCTGAGACTCGGCTTGAATCCTTTGTAGTGCTCATTAGGAGAATGTTAAGTCCAGCATGTATCTCTAATCTAATCAGCCCCGTATCTTGCTCTTCTCCCCCCCTCCTCCTCCCTCATCGTCCTTCCTCCTCCTCCTCCTCCTCTGCTCTTTATCCTCTTCATTTGCCAGCTTTGAAAAATAAGTGAGAGAAAGACAGAGCGAGGGAGCGTAAACCAGCGAGAGGAAGAGGAGGAGAGGAGGAGAGGCGAGATTGAAGGAAGTCCTTGAGATGAGAAAGTGTCTCTCGAGGGTTGGCTTAGATTGGAGTGGAAACGGGGGAATTGGGATCAAGAAGCATCAAATCAGGAAAGGTCTGCGCGGCACAAACCCCGGCCAGGATCAGCGCAGTAATCAGGAGCCAGGTTTTTGCATTTTTCAGGAGAAGGATTTGTACCTCGGAGACAGCGGGGATAGCACCTAAATGAGCGCATTTACATCTCCTGCTACTTTTCTTCTTCTTCTTCTTCTTCCACTTGTGGTAGAGTTTTTAATCAGTGCCTCATCAGGAGCTGCTGACTCTGTGGGCAAATCAAAGACCCACAATTTGATTCTCAACTGCCGTCCATTTTTCAAAGTGTGCTGCGGTTTGATTGGTACTGGTTGGAAAAAAGGCCCCTTTTGCACATGCATATGTCACTCAGACTGCTCACAAGTTCAACTCTTGACTTCTACTACTCAACCAAAATCTCAAGAGAAGTTTGGTATGCTAGTTTGCAAATATTAAGTCAATTGGAAAGAGACGCAACAAAATACTAATTAACCCTTTGACAGTGTTGTAGTCGAGTCCTCAGTGATCGAGTCCGAGTAGAGTCCGAGTCACCAAAATAAAATCCCAGTCGAGTCCGAGTCCTAGTCCTCTTCATCTGAGTCGAGTCCCAGTCCTCTGCATCTGATTCGAGTCCAAGTCCTCTTCATACTACTACTCACGAACGGCAGCTGTCAACTATCGTAAAACGAAACTTATATCGCGGTTTTTAACGTCCAATAACTAATGAGAAACTAACTTCTCAGAAAAAAAAACACTTGAACACCATGGAGCCAGATGACATCGTCATACTACCTTAGCGTAAGGATGAGAGAAACGTTTCTACCAGGTATTGTAATTTTTTAAAGTTTTCCCAGCTCATATCTGGAATACATGGGGAGGCGGGGCTTATGACCTATACTGCAGCCAGACACCAGGGGGCGGGGCTTATGACCTATACTGCAGCCAGACACCAGGGGGCGGAGCATCTGCTGGAGGCTTCAGTTTGAGCCGAACGTCGTTACCTCCACTCATTATACAGTCTATGGGGGTGATCCTCTTTGTGACATTTTTGGAAAAACTCTTTTTGATCGTGCAAACAGTTTAGGCGTAAAGGACGCACAAATTTGTTGGCACCGACACATCCGGCCGAAAGGGTTAATATCAACTGTTGATGTCAGAGAAAAGCACAATGTTGGGGATTGTCAGGATCCTGATTCAGCCTAAAGCTTAGCCGTCTTTCTCTTTGTTTCTTAATGGCACTTTACTTTTCCACCAGGTGCAAAAGTAGAAGTGACAAATTGAATTTTACAAATAAAATAAATCCAAATACACTTCAGTCACAGACTTCAAACAGTTTGAAAGCTACAGACGAGCTTTGTCTCCAGTCGCAAGCAAATAAAAAAAGGATGAAAAATAAGATCTGAACTCACTGAACTCCTCTGGCCCTGGATGAGCCCAGAGAGTGACAGCTGTCTCATGTGCACGGACACGTCCTCTGCTGGTTCTGAAAGTTTCACTCCATCATTATATTTAATGATCTCACAAAAAACTTTTGAGCCCAGAAATTGTACATTGTTCTCTTTGTAGGTGCCTCTGCTGAAAGGCTCCTCACATCCTCACTTCCAACTTGTTAGATTGTGTTGCTGTGTGTGTGGTGTGAAATGTGAGGCTCGTGTAAATCTGAAGCTGGCATAGGATTGGCTGTAATAGTTGTCACGACCCCTCCCTCTCCTTCTCCTCTATCTCCCAGTGTAGGTTCTTATTCTCTTCTCTTTTGCAGCCTCTGGGTGGTAATGGAGAGTGGAGAGGGGCGGGGCTGTGTACCTGGCTGGTAGGGCTGAGTTTGAGAAGGCCTGAGAAGGCATAAAAGGCCTGCCTGATCAGTGGCTCTCTCTCTCTCTCTCTCTGAGGAAGGCCTTCACCTGCCACCCCAGCCATCACTCTTTTGGTTTGATTTTGCACCAACATCCACACACATTCAAACATGCTGACACCACAGATTATACATTTACATACATATGCTTATTTTGCTTTATTTAAGTTGATCCCGGACGAGCCCCCATTTGTTACGCCCCAACTAAAAGTGGCCCTATGGGGCTAACAATAATCCACAAAAGATTCACATGAAAATACTTAAACACACCTCAACAATACAAAAAGGGATTTATAAAGAAAACACCAGGAACATAATACAACAACTAAAAGACAAAACAAAGTCCCAAATTGAGAGGCAGCAGGGGAGCAGCCTTCAACTCAAAAATGCCTCTCCGAACTGCAGGCTGCTCTCAGCTTTTAAAGGCAGGTGAGCCTCATCAACAATTAGCAGCCTCACCTGGAAAGAGCAGAGGGGAGGAGGGAACAAAAAACATGGAGCCGTAATATAGTGAAGGCCGGACTGAATACTGAATAAGATGAAAAACAGTTGCTTCACATTGGAAATGACTCCAAGATATTGAAAGTTCCAAGTACTCTGGAAAAAAAATGGGCCTAACCACTTACTCTCAAGGTGTTTTTGATTTTTTTTATAGTCAAAATAAGTCAAATAGTCCAGGCAAGCATTTGAAGCTCAGGTGTTTAAGAGTTAAGGCAAACTAGAGGTTCTCTCAATGAAGACATCACTTTTGTACTAAGCCGTCTGTGCTTCTATTTTCTATTGTTGCTAAGAACAATTACAAGATCAAACAGAACTTTTCATTTCTCTGCAGATTTAATTCAAATGGATGCTTCAAACAGATTCATCAGAGGCAGGAATAAATCAGTGTGTTTGTGTACTGTCACACTTGCAAATGAAGGTTGTCAAAATAAGGTATGAGGCATGAGAGCACAGCTGTTTACTAAAGGGAACAGACAGATGAGAGAGAAGGAGACAGACCGGAATAAAGAATGTGAGAGCCACCGAGAGGAGGAGAGATAGAGAAAGAGGACAAGAGCGAGAGAGAGAGAGAGTGGAATCCGTGGGAACAGAAAATACAGTTGCCAATTTCCTGTCGCCGGCAGCCAGTAGTGTTGACAATGCCGGTTGACAGCCAGCTTCCTCTGGCCGCCACCCATTCATTGGGTATTGTAAATAAACAGTTTAAGGGGAAATGTCAGCCGAGAGACAGAAGGAGCAGCTCTGGCTAAAATATCTCTTCCCTGTATCCTATCGATGCCTGGTTTATACGGCGAGTGACAGACGTGGCGGGTAATGTGGATGGCACACACAACCTGCTCCGTCGAGGCTGACGGTAACAAATGCTGACGCTACGGCGTTTAAAGGTCCTCAAGGCCTCGCGGTTTAAACCAATCTACTATCCTACTGTGCATCTGAAATGGATTGTGCTGTGACCTATAAATGGAACTGATCAGAGAACGGCAGGGGAGGGATGTGGGAAAATGGACAGCGGCCATGTTTAGGTCTAAGTGGTGCAGTCGTGGGGATGATAAAGATACTTGGACGCCTTCAGCCAGACTCAGAGATGATAGGGGGAGACAGCTCCAGGAGCGCTTGTCTTCAGCTAAAATTGGGGGTCAGAATGACCCAGAATCAAGAAAAGAGGAGGGCAAGAGTTGTTCTGCAGCGAAACCAAGCCAAATCTGTGTTGCATATAAATAGTTTGCCTTGAGTGAAATTCTAAAAACTGGGGCCAAGGCTGTTTCACAGAAAACGAAGTGCACTACATTTCACAGAATGTTCTGTCTGCTCGGCGCCTCGTGTTATCTTTTTGGCTTGAGACAGTCCTGTCAACCTCACATGTGCACAGCCACAGACGGGTAAGGGAGATGCAGAGATGGACACTGAGACCTATTTCTCCAGGCAGCTCCAAGTGATTGTCATGCAAAAGTGGTTAGCACAAGTCGGGTGCCTGTGGCTTCTTTTTGCTCAATATTAACACTGCACTGGATTCCTGCCAGCTTGTTCATCTTGCCCTGTTATCAAAAAGGCAGCTGGACACTGAGGAACGTGCACCTCAAGCCATAGGAGCCAATTTCATTACTGATGCTTTAATCAAGGTGGCTGTTCCCTGAGAAACAAGATTCTAAAACTTTAACAGATATTTCAATTGTATGTGTAATTGTTTGCTTTATGTCAGCAGTTCCCAACCTTTTCTATCTTGGGGCCCACTTTTACGTCTCACTAAATGTTTGTGGCCCACCTCTTACCAGCCTCTGACCCCATAAATATGAAGGCTATATAATATATATTGCCTAGTTAAAGCCCAATTTGTAACAAAGACCTGAAATGTCATAAAAACAGTGCAACAATTACCAGAAATGTAGTAAATGGTTGATAATGTAACTAAAGTGCTGAGCCAGAAGTGTTTAAAAATAAGTAATAAAACCCAAAATATAATAAGTCAATGATGAAACAGGAGCTGATAACTTTTCCTTTTGCCGTTATTACATTTTAGGCTAAACGCTGTTTTTTACATTTTAGGTATAACAACATTTTTAAAATTACATTTCGGGTCATTTCAATATTCTTAAGACCATATTTGTATCTTTATAAAACAGCTCCTGACAAAAATAATAGTTTTTTGGAAATGATTTGGGGGCCCACTTGCAATGCCTCCACGGCCCACCAGGGGGCCACGACCCACAGGTTGGGAATCACTGATTTATGTGTACGTGTTTAGATACAGAAATACAGACTGACAGAAGGGAAGCGAGCCCCAATGGAGGTCGGACCCAACATGCCAGTTTCTAACAAGGTAGGAAAGAAGTTGAGATATGATGATTTTGTTTCAGCCTTTCCTGGAGGTGGTTAACTTTTTGTTTTCGGTGCCAGTTCTATTCTGAAAATCTATTTGTCTGGCCTGACAGTGGGAGCATCTGGTGAATTGGGGAAACCAGCTGCCACTGTGGCAAATTAAGTCGCCTCGCTGTCCCGGTTCCAACACATCCAACATGTCGGACTCTCGGTGTAAGAGTGATGAAGGGAAACCACGGCACTGTTCGACATAATTTATCAACTAAATGATAGGCAAGTAGTATCCCAGCACGGAAGCGCATGCAGACAGCTTTATAAATATAACACAAATATCTGTTGTTTACAGACTGTATTCATAAATAAGGCAGGAAAATAACTTATTTACCTAGACACAGCACTCTATCACCCTGAATCACCTCCGCCCCTAGCTAACATAGATTTTCCAAACCGAAAAGGAATTTAAAGTGAGTCTTGTTTAATCAATAGTTGAAATATTCATCTGCACAGAAGAAAAACTTGGTGTAAAAGAGCCAGAAGGCCAGTGTTATTTCATAGATAAATATCAGCTGCTGTCATAGGGGAGAATGTTGTTTACAGAGTCTAATGGGAAACAGCGAAGACTAATGTTCAAACACGACTAAATGAGGAATATTCTGCAGCTGAACTATCCCAAAGCCCATAATCTTCACAGAGTGCATTAGTTAGATTAGGAACATCTCTGTCTCCTTCTCTAAGGGCAGCGAAGAATACATGAATCAATACTCGTACTGTACACATCAGACATTTTCTAGTCTCTTTTAAGAACGATGAATACCAACAACATAACTGGGGATCAGCAACAGTGGACCAATTATGATGAGGATGTGCAAGAGGGTTTTTAACAACCACAGCTGTGCACAGGAACACATGTGAAATTACTAATAACAAGTGAACAACATGTCAACCAAGTGCATTTAAAATGGGGCTGGATTAAACACATCTGCAGCAGAGAACGTGGAGAAAATTCTATGTGTTGTAGGGCTTGGAGTTCAATTTGTTACAGTTTGCACCCGAGCAAAAAAAGGATGAGATTTATGCCATGAGAAATTGAATTTGAGTCATTGTATTGAATTTAATTTGTCAATTACAGAAGGTAGAAAAATGGTCCAAAAGTGATGGGAAAAAGAGTGAAAAGTGACTCAAATGGCCAAAAACCAACAAAATTTGGCGAGAACATTCTAAGAAAACTTGGATAACAGTCAGAAGGCAGCAACATAGGGGAAAAAGTGACAAAAAACAGTGAAAAGCAGCAAAGAAAACAAAAAACAAAGGCAACAAAAATGGCAAGAAAGTTGGGAGAAAACTAAAAGAAGAGACAGAGGGTAGAAAAAAATGGTCCAAAAGTGATGGGTAAAAAGAGTGAAAAGTGACTCAAATGGCCAAAAACAAACAAAATTTGGCAAGAACATTCTGGGAATACTTGGAAAATAGTCAGAAGGCAGCAAAAATGGGGGAAAAGTGACAAAAAACAGTGAAAAGCAGCAAAGAAAACAAAAAACAAAGGCAACAAAATGGCAAGAAAGTTGGGATGAAACTAAAACAATAGTCACAAGATACCAATATATTGTCCAAAAGTGATGGGGAAAAAGAGTAAAAAGTGACTAAAATGGCCAAAAACCAACAAAAAAGGAGAAAGAACATTCCAAGAAAACTTAGAAAATAGTTTGAAGGCAGCAACAACGGGGAAAAAGTGACCAAAAAACAATGAAAAGCAGCAAAAAAAAAAAAAAAGCCTAAGGTAACAAAAATGGCAAGAAAGTTGGGATGGAACTAAAACAATAGTCACAAGATACCAATATATCGTCCAAAAGTGACGGGGAAGAAGAGTGAAAAGTGACTCAAATGGCCAAAAACAAACAAAAAAGGAGCAAGAACATTCTGAGAAAACTTAGATAACAGTCAGAAGGCAGCAACATTGGGGAAAAAGTGACAAAAAACAGTGAAAAGCAGCAAAGAAAACAAAAAACAAAGGCAACAAAAATGGCAAGAAAGTTGGGAGAAAACTAAAAGAAGAGTCAGAAGGTAGAAAAAAATGGTCCAAAAGTGATGGGTAAAAAGAGTGAAAAGTTACTCAAATGGCCAAAAACCAACAAAATTTGGCAAGAACATTCTAAGAATACTTGGAAAATAGTCAGAAGGCAGCAAAAATGGGGAAAAAGTGACAAAAAAAAAGCCTAAGGCAACAAAAATGGCAAGAAAGTTGGGAGAAAACTAAAAGAAGAGTTAGAAGATACCACAAAATGGTCCAAAAGTGATGGGGACAAAGTTAAAAATGAGTAGCAAAAAGGAAATGTTATGGGTTGTTTTCATGCCATTATTAATTCCAATGTTCCTTTCAAACAATGCGTTTGTTTAAAAACACATAGGATGGGGGACCAAGAAATAATTGCACCAAAAAATCTCAATTGCATTTCAGGGAAAAACAATTGCAATTAGTTATTTTTTTGCAAATCATTCAACTCTGGTTCCTGGTCCAGCGAAGACCAGAGTTTTTAGTCCAGAGCATTTAACTCGACTGCAACAATCAATGGACATAAGAAGCAGAGTCAGACCAGGAGTCAACAGGTTTGATGTTTTACAGCCTAACATGAATGAAGTGATGCTCATCATTGGAGTGGGAAGCACGGGACTTCACGGTCTTGTAGCTCCAGCTGTCTGTCAGTCATGCCGCTTGCCAGAGTGAACACACAGCTGGTGTGAGCTGACAAATGCAGTCAACACCCAACAGAGGGGAGCAGTACCAGAGACACATCTGGTGTATTTGAGCTGTTAGGACTCTAATGGACTAGAAATCTGACAAATCCCTTCCTTTAGTATAGGAGATGTAAACATGCATTGATATTACAGGTCAGCACACATTCCCTCTATCTGCTGCACTGAGGTCAAAAGTGTACAATCTCGCCTGAGCCCCGACCACATCAGTGTGAGACTCAAATTACACTGCATGTCACTTTTCAGAAAAAGCATGACAGAAACAGCATGAAATCTTAATGGTTTTCAGACAGAAGCAGTCTCCTAAAATTCTACTATTGTGACAAATATATTCAATGAAGGTTTAATAGCTCCTTTTCAGAGCGGCTTTCCTGCCTAATCAGAAATTGATCTCCTGCTGGGCGGGACGAAAAGTAGAAGTCAAAGTGAGCAGAGCAAACAAGAAGCTACAGGGGAAAATGTGACACTACACAGATGTTTGCTGTCTTTGTGTTTTTTTTACAGCTACTCCATGCATTCATCACATTTCAGCCTTTATAGCAACACTTCATTTCTTGTAACTCCTTTGATACACTCTCTGCTTACTGTGAAATAGGATAACTCTTACATTTTTTATAGTATAATTGGTATAATAGTGGACCTTGAAAATTCTCCTACAAGAGAAAATGGAAGAATGCTTCTTGATATGATTCCACTTCTTCACAATCCCAGTCCAACATTACATCATTACTCCAGTAAATCAAGAGCTAGAGGAAGAATACTATTCATATATTTTATTAGGTTACTTTTTAAGCTCTTTGTTATCTGGGCTGCACGAAATGGCCTAAAATCAATACCTCAATATTTTTTGGCTATATCTTGATACACGATATATCTCAATATTTTGATTTCTCATGTAAATCACTAGATTAAATGTTCAGTTCAACCCTTTCATTGATAAAATGACACCAGTATAATGATTCAAACAGACCTTTCAGTCAGATTTATATAATTTGCAGCCAAAAAGGTAAAATTCAAAATCAGGTCAAGTTTAACAAACCGCACTTTATATAGTTACTTCATCTCATAGTTTCCACTTTTCTCTAAAAATTATGACTTTTTAATCACTCATTTGGAATGACACTGTAAAATGAATCCAATAAAAATCTAAATTTGTAGTTCTAAATATTAAGGACGTTTATTATACACTTTTTATCTCTCCCACAACATTATTCCTTTCTCCTATAGCGTTCCTTACAATAACATACCAATGCCTGATTATGCAAATTAGGTGATGACATCATCTAGCGACTTCTAGCGACCTTTGGGACAGCCAATAGCTACTTTCCTTGCAGAGGAGTTGGCAACACTGGTTGTATTGAAAAAGAGAGGAGGCATCAATGGAACAGCCCATTATTGATAAAAGCAACAATGTTAACAGTGGTGACCTTTGTTGTGTCAGTGTCTTTATCAAAAGTCTATTCATTCTCTTTAAAGTATCCCTTACTCAGGCCAGTTAATGATCAACTGATCCCTATGATGATAGCAACTTTTAATGCTCTTTACTCAATCTAAGTTCATTTACTCTTAATCCAAATGGTCAACAAATACAGGATCCCTTTGGACTGAAAGTTCTGCAACTGCTTAAATAATCATTATTAAAGTCATGTTCATACATCAACTAAAAGTGAGCAGCAGTTTTTTTTTTACTACCACACATTACAAAGATCAGACTTAGCTTGATGACTGACTACCTGATCAAACATTAAATGATGTTACACTGCTTGCGCCCCTGCTTTGTTAATTATTTCCTACTTTACCCACAATCTCCCTTTGATCTCTTTGATGTAAAACCCCGCTCTCTACTTTTAGCTGCCAACGTTCAGAAGTGTGGTGTTGAATACAAACCAGGCAGAAAAAAAACAAGATGAGTGGTGAAATAGTTAAAAGTGCAAAAAAAAAAAAAAAAGAAAATCCCAGCATGTGTTTGCTGTTCGCTTTAATTTAGGGGCCATTTCTAACACTTGAAAGTAAGTGCGGCACTGTGTGGTGTAACAGATGCTAAGCGATGACACTGCTGTGTCATTTTGACCCAACAAGAAAAGTCTGTGCGGAGTTAAAGCTCAAGAATCTGACATCTGTGAGTTCACATAATGTCTTCAAACAGGAGGCGGGTGATTGGCAGAAACCCGAGATGATAGCCACATCTTGTTTTTGTTGACAGAATATGGGCATGTTTTCAGTTGAAGGCATGGGCTGTTGTCGTAGATAAGTTTGACATAATTCATGTTTTAACTTTAAAGAGGGGGTACTCTGCTCTCCCATATTATAAAAAAACAATAAATAGAAATGTTAGATGCTCATACTAAGTGTGTTTAATCAGTTCATTGTACTTTTGAGGGACTGGCCTCAAACACCAAGGTCTGCCCATAGCCCTGCCCCTTGACAGGCCTTCAGACAGCAAGCCAATCAAAGTGAATGGGGTGGTGGAGTGTGGACTTTTTAAAAGAAAGCAACTAAAATGAAGCATTCCAGTGTGTGAGAATAATTGGGATCTTTTTTTAGGTGAACAGGTAAAGCTCCTTGGGTACCACACTGAAAGCCTAAAACACAGCACCACCTCCACAGTACCCCCTCTTTAATGTTTATGAGGTAGGTCACTTCAAGTCAGTTATTTCAGTAGTTCAAAAAGGGATGCAATCTTGAAATATTTCCTTCATCTTGATTTTTAAAGTGTCTAATGCAGTGTTTTTCAACCTTGGGGTCGTGACTCCATATGGGTCACCTGAAATATCGAGGAATTGGGAAAAAAAAAGGCGGAATTTTTTTTTTTTTACTGTTATACTTTGTAAAATAAAGAACAACACAAAAATGAAAGCAACTGTTTTCTTAACTTCACTTTCTGGAATACAACTCTAATTGGAATATAATGTAGCATATAAAAACATGTTAGCCAGCGCATCTTGACTGACAGCAACAATCACATGACTCTACAGTTCCCACAACTTGAGTTCTCTCAAGTTTAAAGTCAAGTTAATGGGATGAGTAAAAATTTGACTTTTTATCTCAAAATTTCTGCATTTCTATCTAAAAATTTTGAGTTTCTAATCCCAAAACTTTGACTGCATATCTCATAATTTCTACTTTTTTTAACCCCACAATTTGACCTCTAAACTCACAGTTTTGTTTTTTCTCATTATTTTGACTTTTTTTCCCTAAAACCTTGACTTTTTATTTCCCCATTTCTACCTTTTTATCATATAATTTTGACTTTTTATCATATAATTTTGACTCTTTATCTCCAAATTTGACTTTTTTTCTGAATTTTTGACTTTTTATCTGAAAATGTTGATAAAGAAACATTGACTCCTGATGCCATTGAGCCTTTCAAAGCAAAGAGGAGGTGCTGAAATGTCAGCTGTATGGTAATGTCCTGTTAGCTGAGAGTATAAAACCCATCCAGTTTAACAGATGCTTTGAGACAAAGGATATGAACGAACCAAGATATATATATATATATATATATATATATATATATATATATATATATATATATATATATATATATAAAATATAAAAAAAAAAAATATATATATATATATATATATATATATATATATATATATATATATATATATATATATATATATATATATATATATATATATATTAACTATGGAAAAAAAATGTCTCTGGAGTCGTCAGAAATTTGTAATTTCAAAATAAGGGTCATGGCTCAAATACGGTTGAGAACCACTGGTCGAATGTGATGTATCAAGTATCTATATCAAATTTATGCTTTCATGTGAATGATTTTCTCACTTATCTGCTGCACTAGTAACAGAGGGACAGTAGAAGCTTGAAAAAAATGCAAGAACTCCCTCTTTAATTTTGGGTCAGGTCGGGTCTAATATTTTCATGTGTGGGTGAATGTCATTTTTTAAAGTCAAGCCCTCCAAAGACTCTGGCCTGTGCCAAACTTTAACAAATGTTTAGCTGAAAACAAACCCCTTTAAGCCTTTTTAAATCCTGGAGGCAGCCTCAGAACATAGATGCTTGTGATGACAGTTTTCAGGGGCATCATCAAAAAAGTAATAATCTAGTGCAGGTCTTTAAATTGAAAAACAAACACTAGGTTTAGAGGTGTCTTTTTTGTCCTGTTTGTGCACTCTCTGTACCTGGCATGGCATGGACCAGGTCCCCACAGAGCACCATGAACTTTGGCCTGGGTGTGAGCTTGTTCACAGCCTCCACAGCCCGTTTGGTGAGTTCAACCTCCTCGGCCCATTCGTCACCTCCGCCTTCGTGGTCCCCCACCCTCCATGCCTTCATGAGGCCGAGCTGTGGGTCTGCGGCCTGGATGAAGCAGAATGGTCCCGTCCACCTTCGCTCCACATCTGGAAAAAAAAACAGTAAACAAGAATGGACTAGTGATGTGTCGTTCATGAACGATTCATTCAAAATGAGCGAATCATCTGGGTGAACGAACTGAACTGAATCACTTGTTTGGAAAGATTTGTTTAACCGAATCACTTACTTGGAAGGATTTGTTCATTTACGAACTGCGGTTGCACTTTCCTCTCTTGTCTCTGTCTCTCTTGACCATTAGAGTTGCCTAGGCCCTAAGCCCCAAGCTTGTTTCAGCTCATTAAGTTTTGAGTGACAGGCGGAGCTGCAGAGAAGTACTGAATGATTCCGTGAACAAATCTTTTGAACAAATCACTTTAGTGAACGGATTCTAATGATTCAGTTCAGTGAAAAGAACCACTTTGCCCGTCACTAAAAAGGACTGAGCGCTTTGCTTCAGGACTCTAATTGTCTCAACCTGCTCACTATACATCCCTCTTCTCTCAATAACAACCGGGTCGCCATTAATCCTCTCCGTAAATCTGTTTCCAGAACAAAGTTTTTATTAGCAGCTGACCTTTTGATGTATCTTGCGGGTATTACTGTCACATTCGTGCAGCATCTTAACCTTTTCATTAAAATCTTTAGGTCACGCAGGATGTTTGCACAGAACGCTGCACAGAGCAGCACCCAAACATTAAAGCTTTAGGGATTACGTGTCATTACAACTTCTATCACTCAGTTAGCATAAGAAAAGCAGAAAAGGATCAGGGTTGAGGAGCAGGAACCAAACATTTAGGACGTGTAATGTGCAGCCTTTTGTTGGAGTATTGAAAGCTCACTTCCTGTGACCAATCCTGAATAATCAACAAATGAACCACAAGTGTTTTGTATAATCCTGATGTTACATAACACAAAGGCCCTGCAATCTAATCACCCTCCAATATTCATTAATGAGGCAAAAGACAGAAGCAGACACTCAGCACGGATACTGTCGACAAGGTTTGACATAAAGGGCAGAAGAGAGAGTGTTGTAGAAAAGAGAATCATCAACCTCTGAGTGGAGAGTTTGTTGTTCAAATCCTCAACATCAGACCCATGAAAATGTTAGTCTACTGACCAGATTAGAGTTATCTGTGGACTACTTCCAATAGGTTTTGAAATTTCTTCAAATTTCCCCCAACAGATGTCAAAATGATCAAATTAACCTCTTTCCTCTAATGAAAACAGCCTAGGTGCAAACTTAAAGAGGGGGTATATTGCCTCCCCATATCCTTAACATGAGTAATTTCGACTCTTTATCTAATAATTTGACTTTTTATCGAAATTTTTAACTTTTTATCTGGGAATGTTGATAAAGAAAACCTTGAATCTTGACGCTATTGAGTCTTTCAAAGCAATAAGGAGAAGCTGAAATGTCTGCAGTGTGGCATTTCCTGTTTGTTGAGAATATGACAGCCAGTTTAAAGATGCTTTGAGACAAAGAATTTGAAAAAAACAAAATATATATATAAGACATATTAACTCTAGAAAATAAATGTCTGTGGAGTTGTCAGAAATTTGTAACCTCTTTCCTCTAGTGAAAACAGCCCAAGTACAAACTTAAAGAGGGGCTATTACGCCTTCCCATATCCTTAACATAGGCATGAAGTAACAATGCTGAGTGGTCATTCTGAGCATGTGGAAAATTTTCAAAATGCTTTCCATATGTTGTGGAAACCCCTGGGAACCATAACAGGGTTCTATCTATACATTGTAAAAAACTGGTCGGTTCTCAAGAAAGAAAAAAACAAACACAATATTTTTGCAGGGTCTCAAAAGACTTGCATAAATGATGAGGTCATCACCCTCTAACCGGTTAATGACACTTAAGATGTGTGGGCCTCTGATATGAAGGTCTACCCATAGTTCTATCTTTCAGAGGGCTGGCCAATCAGAGGAGAGGGGGGTTCATGGAGTGGGGTGTCTTAAAGAGGCAGCAGTGTTAAAATAAGAGTTTTCAAAAACCCCGATGTGAGAAAAAATTGTGATTGTATTGAGCTGTAAATCTTGCAAAGCTGTTATTTTGCACACAAAAAAAATGAAATAGACTTAAATCAAATTTATCATCTCAACTGGTTCTATGTAAATGCACTGAGTTTGTCAAATAAATATATTTAAATCTCTTAAAAGTGCAATATAATTACAACAAAAGACCTCTATACAACTGCACATTTTTTAATCTCATGCAAGTTTCCTTTTTTGTTTCTTTTTGCTACACTTTAGACATTTTGTTGTACAACTGTCTAATGACAATAAAGGCATTCCATTCTATTGTATTCGATTAAAAGCAATATTTTTTCAAGTTCAACATAGTCCACTCTCAAATTATTGCTTTCAACCAACCTCATGCATTTATGTGGGACCAGTTGACATAAAAAATTTAACTTAAGTTAATAATTCATTTTTTTTAGTGTGACAATACCCCCTCTTTAATTAAGTGTCTTATTAACGGAATCACAATAGGTAGATTATAAAGACCAGATTGAAATAAAAAAAAATCTGATGAAGAGAATGTTGGTAAACTGTTTGATATTTGTAGGACACTGTGGTTGTGTTATATTCCATAGGAGTGAGGGATATAAAGAAAAAAAAAAAGGAATTTGGTCTGTATCTGCCATCAGGAGCAGGTTATTACTCACTGTTGGTATCAGCTCTAAATCCATATGAATCAGCCCTTATACAATCTGTATTCAGCATCACTGTTGCCTCATTCTCCATGAACCTCCTCCCTCACATGGAGCAAAGGCCACTAACTCTTCTGAATCCTCTCTGATTAACATGCAATCCATGTTATCTCCCTCCCAAAAGGATTCTCAATAATTCTTTCCTCCTGAGAAAAAAAAAAAAAAGAGAACCACAAAAAAGAGGCTTGTTGCTCCCTGGGAACCAGAGCAGCTAAAATCCTTACAATGATCCCGTCAGAGTGAGTGACAGGATGAAACAATGAGAGGAAATACAGTCGACTTTTACAACCGTACTCATCATGATTACTTCAATCTAATTACTTTAAGATGACTTTGGATTCAATTAAACTGGCAACAATGTTGAATAATGACAACAGAGTGAAGACCACAGAGGAAAGTTTAATTTGAGAGCTCCTGTGATTTGAGGAGATTGTAAAGTTTCCTCCAATGTGAGCAGCCACACATTCTGAAGTCTTCAGGAGAGAAAGACTACACCCACCACTACTGAGGCAACTTTACTGGGCAACGTGGCATTATTTTTTCTGTTATCAACTCATTGGCTGCCATTGACGTCTCTGGATGTCTGTTATGTTCTTCATGAGATCAAGTCTTAAATTTTACTTTCACTTTCTCTTCTGTATGTGTGCTCCCAAAGATATGTATAAGAAGGCTAGAGGTCTCATGCGCGCTGTAAGCCAATGGGAAGTAACATCATCCCATGGTGGCCATCTTGGAACAGGGCTGCTTGATCACTCATTACATTACAGACAATGGAGCACAGACTTTGAAATAACTGTAGATTGCTAAATTTTAGCTAAATAACTTGGAAACTTTGTTGGGGTTTATGATGCCATTTTTTGTTCCCCATCTTACATGTTGTTGGTATCAATTGGTATTTTAATAGGGGGTAATGCTTTTTTCATTATCCTTATTTTGAATAAGAAAACCAAATATGAAGAAGGAAATAAGGACTCTTGTAAAATAATAATAACTCTGATTTCACATACAGGTATACCTCCAAAATTAGAATATCACAAGAAGGTTGAATATTTTTTTATCACTTGTTTCAGAAAGAGAAATCCAGATACTATGTAGACTCATTCAACACACAGTGAATTATTTCAAGCCTTTATTTCTTGAATTTTGATGATTATGGCTTACAGATGATAAAAAGTCAATATTCAGTGACTCAGAAAATTGGAAAATCACAAAAGATCAATGAAAGAGAAAATTTAACAAGAAATGTCAGGCCCCTGATTTGCATATGGTAGTAATACACATCTCTGCAGAGTTTCTACTAAGACATGAAGATCTACTACTCTTTGTAAAGGTGTGCTTTTGAATCACATAGGCACGAAAGTGCATGCACATAGAAGTAAATGTGTGTGTGAGTCCTAAACTTCTGTGTTAATAACCATCTTCTTTGAGGGCCTCCAACAACAGACACAATCTGTAGACATTGAGTAAAGCCATAGGGCACATTTCTATGCATCCTCTAAGCCTTTCACTACAAAGAACATACTTTACAAAAGAAAGTTTCCTCCTGAAGAATGTCTGAACTCGGTGGCTGTTCTCGAATTTGCATACTGTACTTGCAGTATTTGCCCAAAATGCAGTATGTGAACAAATGCAAAAGTTGCAGTTTGCCAAAACTACCCGGATGACCTACTGATCCGGAAAAATGTCTCAGTAAGCACCAGACCAGTCTACCTGGCATACTGTTTACCACAATGCAAAGCACCTGGCCGCAGGTATGAATTGAAAATGACGGAAACCGGAGAAAGTCTGGGCGAAGCAGCAGAACAATTCAAGTGTGAACCCTAAAACATCTTTTGTGAGGCACTTTCAAGTGAGGCACTTCCATTGTGTACATTTTCCTATTAACATATTTGACATCATACATTCATTATCAGAAGCAGCTTTTCCATCATTTCTAAACATAAAAAGTCAATCCACTCCAGATTATTTTCAATGAATAACATATGGTTTAATATTAAAAATCAAATAAGATTAATTTTGCTGCAACATCCACATTTAAACAAAGACATCCTCTGCAGTTATTACAAAAGATCAGAGGTCTCCTGGTAAAACTAATGCAGTTTAAAGCACTGGGACCTAGAATTCTAACTTTCCCTCCAAAATTTGGTGGTTTCTTTCTGGAGAATGTGTTGATTCAATATTTATTAAGTTGCCATAATATAATTTAATAATATTAAATGATAATAAAGTCAAGAAAACAATCCATTAGCTTTACTTCCACATTCCTCAAACTGGAAACCAGAGTAGTAAACTACAAAACAGACCAAACAGAACATACTACATACTACATCCAAATACAGTATGCAGTATGCAGTGCCTACTACATACTTCATTAGAATATAGTATGTAGTAGGCATATTCTAAACAACCTGAATTTTCAGTCTCCTTCTATAACACTTTCTTCCAGGCTGAACAGACATGAGAAGTCGAACCAGATCTCCACATGACAGTGTGTGATTGTCATGACACTGGGGCTGAAATACACGTTCATGCAAAATACAATGTGGTCAGCTCTTCTGTTTCTGTGTAACTTGGAGTAATAAGTGACTACAGGTCATGTTTTTTGCTTCAGAACTTCCCCAAAATGCAGAAGTGTGACTTCTTATCGATACGTCACTCGTGCCAAAGGATTTACAGGAGTCAACTTATTCCATTTACGAAGTTTTTATACATGGACTGTTTCTACTACAAAGTAGATACAGTCAAATGAGTTAAGCACTTCTACACAGCAATAATAATACACGTTGTAATAGTTTTGCGGCACTTTATGAACGTAATAAAGCGACTACAGAGGTACAGAACACAAACGATTCATGCGCCGTTTATTTCATAACACCGGTTAGCTAGCTAACTATACTTGGTACACCACAGCAACCCGGTTACTAACACAGAGCTACACACAAGCTGTCAATGTCCAGCCTTTGCTGTGACTATTCACAGAGCATTAACCTCTCCACAGCAAACACTTGTGTAACGACAGAGTCAGAGGCAGCTTTAGCAAACACATTAGCCTGAGTGAGCGATGAAAAGTGCGTCTAAATCAACCGCTACCTTCAGTCAGTCCTCTGAACGTCCGCTCTTTAGCCCTGAGAAAGATGTCTTCATTTGCAGCCATAGCTCAAACGGTGAGAGTTGTTCCCACTGGAAACTGTTTTGGTGACTCCACAGCCTGTCAGCGAGCCACAGTGCGGTGTTTGTTGTGGAGCTGTCGGGTGGGTGTCCCCAGCTGTCTGTGACGCTGTGTCACTATCGACAGTCGATTACACCGCCTGTCTGTGAAGGCGTGGGACTGTCTGTGGAGCAGTGAGCGTGGATGACAGCACACAGGCTGTCCCAAACTCACATCCACTGAGCCAATACAGGGGCGTCACCAGGGGATCCGGGGGATGGGGGCATGGGGTGGGGTGGGGACCTAATACTTTTACTACCCCCCCCCCTTTTTTTTTTGAATGAATGTAGGCGAAAATGAATGTACAATAACATTACATCTAAAACATTTCTCAATATTTTTCATACATATAATGAAATCACATCCATGCCAAACCCACCTACCCACCTACCAAGGCGTCACTGTCAACTGTCACTGCAACTTACATCTGGTAAACAATCATTTTACAGATGTATGTTTACAAAATAGAATTATTTTTTTTTTAAACAAAATATAATAAAAACAATAGTATAACAATTAAGAAAGAGTTGAATTAAGTGATGGAATATACACTTGAAAATAGTTAACTGAAATAAAATAAAATAAAAACTGGTAAAGGTGAGAGGGAAGGTAGTGCAGGTGGGCTGCCAAATTATTTCCAAATTAGCATGATTTTAGTGGAGTGTAATCATATGGAGATACAAATTACATATAAACAAATAAAGTCACAAATATACAGAATAATTTTTTAAATGTTAAAATTAAGTTATAAACTTGGTTGCGAAATTAAAAATGTTCAGATATTCATATCTAAAAAATGTCCACTAAGAAGGAATGTTATTCGCAATAAGTAACATGACCCAACTTATGTAGTGAAAATTTGCGATTTAATTACTTGTCAAAAATGTTACAAAAGTGCCAAAATGCAACAAAAAGAAAGTAATAAAAGCCTAAATGTAATAACTGACTCACACTTGTAACAAATTGTTGCACTTTGGGCAAAAAGCTATTTTGTTTTGGGCTCAGAATCTGTTACATTGTAGATCGGTTATTACATTTCAGGTTTTGTTAAAATTATTTAATGACATTTCAAGCTTAAAGCTTCAAGCCTGAACTTTAAAATTTTGATTTCATTTTTCAAATGATTAAAATTTTGGCCCTGATTTAACACCATAGAGATGGCCTCACACTTTGCCCCCACTTACCGGGCGTACCCCTGGTAGCCACGCTGCTCACTGGGGCGTGTGGGGAAAGTGAGTGAAGAGTTCAGAAAAAGACATAAAAAATAATAGCGCAAGTTACGTCTTTATACAGAGCTTACAGCAACTGGCATAAATTGAAAGTTCCTCACAAGACCTTTGACCTGATTACAGATTCAAATATCTAGAATAGAAAGGCAGGTTACTTGTGGTGCAGCTTCATAGCTTTATTTATTTATACACGTCACACTGAAAGTCAGGCATCAGGTGGGATATAATGTAAAAAGCAAGATTAATAACCCGAATAAGAACTGCTCATAAGGTTGGCTTTTATAGACGAAATGGTAATTTTATTCAGTAGATTGTGAATGAAAAATTCTTTCAGCTTTACAGAAGAATGAATAAAGTGTGAAACCCAACAGTTTAATTGGTTATGTAAGAGGCTGAAACTTATAATGAAAGTTATAATACCTCTTTATGATGTGAAAAGAAGAGAAGGCAATAAGCACAAAGACTCTCTCTGCTTTAAATATAAAGTTATTTTATTATGTCCAGAATCACCAGTGCCCTTGGTGAAGTGCCAAATGAATTGACTGCATTCTGCTGAAACAGCTCTTATGTGACATTTTCCACAGCAACAATTCTGAATGACTGAAGAAAGAAGAATATATTTTTTCTTTTTTGTACTCTTGGGTTCTGAGTTGTTGTTTTTTTTCATGTGGTTATAAGACAGACTGAAATTTCAAGTGATGCCACCTGATGATCCATTTTCCAAAATACAAACACAAGGGCTGGCATATCTTTTTTATTTTTCTAACGCCTGTAACAGCTATGGGGGTGGATGTCAAATGATGTCATTTACAACACATTACAGACATAAACCTTTCAAATCTTTTCACCACAAATATCTTTGATTGTTCAGAGGAGCAGGACTACGTGTAAAAATGTCAGGAAACAGGATTTTCTCACACAGGTTCAGGACAAGATGAGCAACACATAAACGATATCATGGTGACCACAGGGGGCAACAGATTAAATGCAAACACCTTTTTTTTTTTTTGGTACCTTTCTATCATCTTACTTTTTCAAACAACAGAATAACTGTGTTAATTGTTTCTGGTCTCATATTTCATTTCGAAAAAGTTAAACTTCTTTTTTTTGTTGTTATGCTGTTATTTAATGTTTTTTGTTCAGAAATTGCGGCCACAATTTTGAATGAAACAAGCTCTTGGAACATAGTAATTATAATCACACAAATGCTAATATTGTACTTTAAATCTATAAATGAATACATATACAAATGGTTTGATAGAAAATTAAAATATATTAAAAATCTGCACAAAGCTTTTAATCATTTAGAAATATACACCTATAAAAACATACAGAGATACATGCATACCAATATATAAACATACATACATACAAATGTACAGTGCGTATGTGCATATGTGCATATGTGCATTAATTCTTACATACACAAATCTAAGAAAATGTATTTTTACATTTCTTTAAAAATGAATATAAATGTATGTACCTTTATTTGTTAAGTCATGTAAATGTGCATACATACGCATATATCTAAATACATACACATACTTACACATACATACATACATACATGCATACAAACATACATACATACAAACATACATACATACATACGTACATACATACATACATGCATACATACATACATACATACATACATAAATACATACATACATACATACATACAAACATACATAAATGCATACCTACATATATAGATGTATTCAAAAACACATATGTACCTATATAAATACAAAGAATCATACATAACCATATACATGCATATTTACGTACATACACACATACATACCTATATTTACACATACATTCACACTTTAACAATGAAGTACATTGAGATAGTCACACACAAATACCTTAATTCCTCTTTACATACCCAAATGAATACATACACGTATGTATATACACATACATACATAAATACATGTAGAAGAAAATGCTCTACAGAAGCCCTCTTCTTAAATCAGATGTTCATCATCTCTTACATCATACCAAAACCATCACACCCTTTTAGCCAAACCTTATTCTTTAACATTCAGGGAAATTAGAGCCTGTAAATATTAATCTTCCTCTGATTTAATTCCCAATTCTCTTTGGTGATTTACAATGGGAAGCTTATCAGTTGGGAAAATGGCCATATGTTCCAAACAACACTGGAAATGAGTAATTACATGGATTGTCATTAATCACAAACAGTACCACGTTTACAGATAAATCTGCTGCAAAAAGGACTTTTAAAGCAGAGTGTTTGCTTTGCTTACCAAGCACACAGCTCCAAAAAGATGATGTTTTATAAACTGAGCTAAATTATTTAGCATGTGTGTCCTTGTTCTCATCAAGAGATAAACTTAGATGAAGGCTGAGGTCTCTTTTCTGCAGCTATTATCTAAGGCTCAGGGTGACTTTTTTTTCTTTGTTGTCACAAATAGAAATACTTCATATGTTTTCATAAGAGTTGTTTTATATGTTTGACCCCTTTAAGGGCAGGATTTTACATACTTTACAATGAATCCAGGCATTAGAGAAAACACACTGCATCTTTAGGTGTGGTGTGTTTTTGTTGACTTCAAGAACATTTGTGTAACTTCAAAACCTGTCGCATTAAAACAGCTGCTTCTTGAGTTTACATATTTTAAATGTTGTCAAAACACATTTACTTTACATTTTAAAAAAATTCAGAAGGAAATTTCAGCTGGAACACTGTAAAATGTGACAAGTTGAACTTACTTGAAATAGCGATTGCACTGAAAAGATAAGTAGATATAAACAATAATCTTAAGTTAAGGTAACTAGATATGTGCTTGTTAAGCTTTCTTAACATCTAATTACATTTACTTAATTTTGTATTTGATCTTTCTGAATGAAATAAGCCAAGTTAGTCTGACTGAACTGAGGAGTTTTTTACTCAGTGCAAGGAAACTAAAAACCAATTGCACTGAAAAAGTCAAGTAGGCAGGACAAAGAATGAAAAGTTTGCTGGTTTCTTTTATTCTTGAAATAAAATCCAATGGTTTGGATCTAAAGAGCAGTCCTAGAGTCTGATCTACTCTAATACAGGTTACTCTGTCTGTCACAAAAACAGAGAGACAGTCCTCCATCTTTCCTCCTCTCACAGTAACTTTCATAGAGTACACTGTAAAATAAAACTGGTTGACTTACCTTAACAAAAAAAATCCGAAACTCAAAAAGAAAGTGTGAGTACATCATATTTACAGGAATTTTGAGCTCTGCAGACGAAACTCCTTTTTTTTTTTTTTTTTAACTGGCATCTTAGACAGCCAGTCTATGCCATGGAGCTTAGACAGTCGGTCTATGCCAGTGATTCTCAAATGGGGGTACATGGGAGTACTGCAGGGGGTACGTATTTATGTTTAAAAAAAAAAAAAAAAGTTGCATCAGAAAAAAATTTAAAGATTCTGATTAAAAACAACAGAAATGAAGGAGGAGATAAGTCCAGGAAAATAGAAATGCACTAAAAAAACATGTGTTTTATTTTTTTTACTTTGATACATTTTGATGCTTCTTGTTGAATGAATGACTTACAAAGGGTGGGGTTGGTTTTAAATGGGAAGAGAGACAAGGAGAGGAAAAGAAAATGCACTAAAAAAATGTGATTTAAGTTTTGTAACCGTATAACATTTTGATCCTTCTTGTTTGACAGAAATAAACTGATTTGCTCCTTGGGCCATCAAAGGTACAAGCCTCAATATTTAATTAGTTCTGAAAAATACTGCCCTACAAAAGTATAGAATTTAGTTATCTTTTATTTCAATGATATTATGACTGTATACATGCATAGGCCAACATTTATTCATGTTATTTCCCGTATTATTTCCTGAAAATTGTTCACAGCTATACAAGGGGGTACTTGGCTTAAATTGGTTTTGAAAGGGGGTACACACGCCAAAAAAGTTTGAGAAGCCCTGATCTATGCCATAGAGCCAGATTGGCTGGCTGATCTACGCCATGTAGTGTAGGAAGTGTACGCCACAAGGAGTAGACAGCTTGTCTATGCTATGTAGTGTTAACAGCTAGTCTACGCCATGTAGCTTAGACAGTCAGTCTATGCTGTGGAGCGTAGACAGCCGGCCTCTGCTGGTGCAAAGACACATGCATGACATATCAATATTACAGCAGGGTCTCATGGTCACTGCGTTGTAACTTTTGTGTTAGAAATCACAAAGGCATTCTGGAAAAAAAACAAAAAGCTGTAGCTTTGCTAAACAGTCGAGTAATAGTTGCACTTAAGTTACAAAGTTTCACAGCAGTGAGCGTCTTGCAAATACACACTGTAGGGTCTGAACAGCTTTTAGAGTCTAGTGCATTGGTTTGTTACTACTGTAATGAGGGGAACTGTAGACATGGAATTTTGATTCACTCAACTTTGTTTGCTTTGTACAAGGGGTGATTAGTCAGTTTACAATGATTGATCAAGAAGAAAGAATACTCATTGATCCGGAACAGTTGATTGAGACAACTCTGACTGTACACAGTAGGGGGCTGTCCCGTGGAATTTTGTTTACTTTAACCTTGGCTGTATATAAGGTCACACGATTACACCATCTGGAGAGAACGTCACAGAGAACCTTCTCTCCATGCTGCATGATTAAAGGCTCTGATTCATCACACTGGAATTGCAGATTTTTTTAGTTCAACAAGGGAAATTTCCCTGGCAACATTCATGCAACAACTGTTAAGTGGTATTGGTTAGTGATGGGTGTGGCAGAAGTAGAAGTTAAAACACTGAATTTCACCTCTATAAGAAATATTCAGTTCTAATCTTTCAATTTGTGTAAAATGAGTAAAAGTATAGGTGATGGAGAAATGCTGCACTGCTATGCTTGTAATCTATGTTATCATTCTGACGTCAATGTCACATGATGTCTATTCAAATATGATCTGCCTGTTAACTGCAGAGTTTTACATGACTAATGACCATACGATCACGCCCAGATGATGATTTCACTGTGAATAAAAGAGCTGAACAACAGGGAAGTTGCTATAGCTGGTAGGAGTCAGGGTGCTGGATGCACCTCTGACCAGACTTTTGCAAAAGCATAAACTGAGTATTTGTGTCTGGAGCTTCTTTCGACACCCGCAGCAGCTGATAGTCAGTCGGGTGCTTGAACCCAACATTTTGAAAGTCAAGTATTCCAACTTTTTTTAGCAATGGAGTACAAGGGACTTGTTTTTGATGTCTGAAACAAGTTACCAAAAACTGAGTTGATTCATCTCAGTATTTCTGAATCAAATGGATGCTTGTGTCTGCAGTGAGGCAGCCTGCACTGTTCAAATTTTCTAGTACATCTACTTCAGAAAATTAAGGCAACTTTTTGCACAATTTATTTATGTAGCTGAACCAAGATTGCTTCTTGTCTAGCCCACTTGTGTTGTTTTTTCAAAAAAATAAAAGTAAATGAATAAAAAAATTCCAAGTAAATTAACTTGATTTTGTCAAGTGGATTACGCAAAACTCAACTTTGTAGAAATCAATCCAATTTATCAATGTGGCAAATGAACTTTGACAGTCAAACCAACCTACTACTTAATCTTTTGATGTTTTTAATGAAGTTTTGAGTAATAACAGCGTAATTATATAATTTGCATAAAGCATGGAGGGTTGCCAATCTACACTACAGGGCATAACATCACGTGGCATAGACAGCAGGTCAACTGCATATAGTGTAGGCAGCCAGTCTTCACTGGCATGGACGGCGAGCATAGACGGCTCGTGTGGTTCACCCGTGTACAGCAGGCTCTCATGTCCATTGCATGGTAACAAGGTATGGTAGGGAATTAAATTCAGTTTCTGGTTATAGAAATACCAAATGAAACAGTAAAGATAACGAGATAATCTCATATTGTATGGATGAACTCAAAAAGATTGCTTCACATTACTTGAATTATCCATGTAACGAAAAAAAAAATATATATATATATCACACTGTCTTTTATTTTGAAGAAATACTTATGACTATACATTTGTGTGAAAACACTAACTTGAACTTTTATTGTTATGTTCAGGGATTCAATTCAGTTAAATGTACTTCACCACAGATTTGTTTTCTTTGTTCAGTGTGTGTTGTATGGTCATTTTTAATGTTTGGGACATGTTTGAACACAGTGTGGTTGTAGAACAATAATGACGACAGTCCATGTGTCATAAGACCAAATTCAACATTTTCGGTTTTTAAAATCCATTCTTTGCCTTCAGAAGCTCCCCAGCCCCTGACTGTTGCAGCGCACTATGCTCCTCGTGAGTCCAGTTTTCCTAAAACAATGGCAACCTATGAGTGCAAAACGCATGAAGTGGAAAAAACAGGGGAAAAGGCTCCCACGCGTTTCCTCGATGCCTCACAGAACAGCGTTGTGCGTATTCTGAGTCTTTATCGTAATATTTCACACTGAAGATTCCCCTTTCTCTCTTTCTCTCGCTCTCTCTGGTTCTCATCAGCCCTCGCAGTCTCTCTCCCTCCCCATGTTTCCCTCCTCCTCCTCTCCTTTTTGCGCACTAGGCTCTCCCACCCTCGGCTCTTCTATTCGCTCACTGCGCTCTCATCCTCTGTGCGGCATGTGTCTCTGCCTACTCCTGTGCGTAAGAGCGCACCGTTGGAGAAGTGATGCACTCTTGAAAACGCGAAACCTGAGCCTTCAAATGGCTTTCTGACGAGAGGTGCGCGCACCACAGAACGCGTCAGACACCACTTCACGAGACACTGAGAGGGTATTTTTTTTTCTTCAAAGTGGGATTTTTTTTCTTCTTCTTCTTGGATGATGACATGTTAATTAAAAATGTCCATTTGCGCGGATGAAGGTGCGGCGCAATTCGGATGCGTGTTCGTGGACTTTCCATCATACCATGACCGCGCGTCTTTTCTCCTCTCTCCAAGTCTTTTCGTGTCTGCGTGAAGTTAAACGGAGGAGAAAGCACCATGAGAGGAAAATACTTTCTCCTCGGCTTCTTGTTGCTCAAACTTATGGCTCTTGTCTGCAAGGCTGACGGGGAGCCGGGGCTGCTGGGAGGTTTCGTGATGATCGCTACCTCTAACGGCTCCAGGGAGGACGAGAGCGTGTCGGAAGAGACCCCGCACACTGAAGACCAATGTCGGGGTTACTACGATGTGATGGGCCAGTGGGACCCGCCGTTTACCTGCAAAACGGGGAATTATCTCTACTGCTGCGGCACCTGTGGCTTCCGCTTCTGCTGCTCCTACAAACACTCGCGGCTGGATCAGAGCACCTGCAAAAATTATGACACCCCGCCGTGGGTGAAGACTGGGCAGACTCCGTACAAACAAAAGAACAAGCTGCACGACAGCACCAAAGACAAGACAAACTTAATTGTTTATATCATTTGTGGAGTAGTGGCCATTATGGCTCTTGTGGGGATTTTCACCAAACTGGGGCTGGAAAAAGCGCACCGGCCCCAGAGAGAAAACATGTCCAGGTAGGTCTCTCTTTCTCCTCTCTCTCCTCCTCAGCTCCCCCTTCTTCCCTCCCTCTCTCTCTCTCTCTCTCTCTCTCTCTCCTCTCTGTGCGCTTGTTTACAAAGAGGCTTGCAGTAGTAGCCTACGCACACAGTGATCCGGAGCGCGCAATGTGTGCATCTCTCCATCTCTCCCCTCATCTGTCTCCTGCACAAAAGCATCAAATTCACCATTCGAGCTCACCACCATCACTTCAGTGCATGGGGGTATGAAAAAAACAAAAAAAACAAATAACATCTCGCGTTGTATCTCGCACGCTGCCTGTTGTTCCTTGGCAACCGCATCAAATTATGTCATCGAAACTCTCGCGTTAAAGAAAGATTTAAAAAAAAAAAGAAGTGCATGCATGCTTTTTTCTCTCTCTTGCACTCCACTCCACCTTTCCATTCAGGTGTATCAAAACAGAACCTGCTCTCCTCTTTGTTGTCGGGGGCGGTTTCCTTCACTACAGTAGCGCGCGCTGTGCAGTGTGCTCCATTGTAGTGATGTGGTGTGCCACACTGCAAAATTTATATCGATCTGATACTAAGTCAATATAGACTACAGGGTGATCAAAACTCCTTTTTTGAGGTGGTAAAATTATGTTCAGGAGGATTTTATTGAATTTCTTCACGTCTGGGTTTTTTTTCTCAGCTTCTCCTGCAGATAATTGATATTTATAATAAGTCACTGCACTGGGCTACTGGCATTATTCTGATGCCCCAACCTCAAAGTCAAAACAATGACATAGAAAGTCTTTTTTTTTTTTAAATGAAAGTTAAAAAATTCAAATGACATCTAAATTCTGAGATGATAAGTCAAAATATTTGAGTTGAAAAGTCAAATTCTGGTCTAAAAATCAAAGTTTGAAGATAAAAAAATCAAAATTGTTACAAAAAATTCTAGAAATCTTCAGATAAAGAGTTAAATTATGAGATAAACAGTTAATACTTTGAGTGAAAAAGTCATAATTGTTAAAAATGTTAGATAGAAAGTCAAAATTATGAGACAAAAAGTAGAAATATTTAGATAAAATGTCAAAGTTTTGAGATAGAAGTCCAATAGTAAGCTAAGAAACGAGATGTCTTTGACAGAAAGTCATAATTCTGTGACCATGAGTCAAAATATTGAGTAATATAGATGAAATCGAGAGATAAAATGTCAAAATTTTGAAATAAAAGTTATAATTCTGAGACTAAAAGTCAATTTGCAAAATAATAACTCAATAATACGAGATAAGCAAGTGAAAATGAGGAGGGGAAAAAATTGACTTTTTATCTCATCAATTTAACCCTGTAAGGGCAAAAAAAAATCCTTATAACGCTCGTTTTAAACTTTTAAATGTCAAAAAATTGGACTCTATACATTATTTGTGTTTGCATTATATAAAATTTTCACTTAAAACAGAAAGAGAATGTTAAGATAAATATTTGGGTTATGAAGCTACCAAGTCATCTTTGAGTATCTTTGGGTATTTTCTTTTTTAGTACTTCATAGAGGTCGGGTAAGGGGTCCTCTTTTGGGTTTTTAGAATATGGTCATTGTAGATACAAGGCCCAAATTGCCGATACCGACGTTGATATTTGCTGTATAAAAAAGCAGCTTGTCAAAATTAATCTAGAATATCATATAACCTCTAAAACTAGTGTCTCTGTTCAAGAATGAAAATAGATTTAAAAAATCAATCAGAAAATAGTCTTTTTTCTTTAGTGCTAATCAGTAAATTTGGGTGCGAAGTGCGCATGAGCAAAGTGAGTGAGAGGAGCACACATGCAGAGGAGAAACTGAAACTTAGGTATAAATCTCATTATGGAAGAATTAATCTATACTGATACCAATGTTGGTGATGTTATATCAATATTTTAGATTGACCCGCCCATCACTACTCCACTGTGCATGAGTGTGACAAAAGTGGTGCTCGCTGCATGTTTATTGTGCAACAAAATAATTTTTAAAAAAAACAAACGAAGCCACACAGTGAAAACAAACCTTCATTTCTGAAGGGAATCAGATTTTCTTCCACTTAGCTGCACCTCTTCAGCTTCATGAAAAGACGCTGAGCAGCAATGCAGCCCCACTGAATAATTCAATTAGCCATGTTATGCACAGTTCCTCTTGTCTGCACCCCTAATCCTTCATCCTTCCGCCTCTCCGTCTCTCTTCTCTTTCTGTCTCTTCCTCTTCTCTGTCTGTGTGCCTGACAGGGCCGTAGCCAGCGTGCTGCAGGGCGGGTGTCCAGGTGAGCAGTTCCGGGGGGAGGAGGCCCTTGGGATGCATTCCCAGCACTTTGTTTCCCGGGCCACAAACCTCCGTGAGTTCTTATTCTTTTTGGACAGCTCATTACTGGCAGCTTCAAAAGTGTGTGTATGTGTGTGTGTGTGTGTGTAAGTTTGAGGAGCACTTTTGTGGGTGTGGCTTGTGTCAGCAGAAAGAGCTCTATTGTGATGCTGGTGCCTTCTCGGAGTCATTTAGAGTGATGTAACGACGAGAAAGTCGCTCATGTCAGCTGGATTTGGCGGTTAATAGCTCATAAATCCTCACAGATTCACTCAGGGGGGGGGGGGTTCACAAAGGCAGTTTTGTTAATATGACGGCTTTTTGTTCACGTATCTATCCATTTCATAACTCGTTGCTGAGAAGAAAAAAAAAGAAAAAAAAAAGATCTGCCTGCCTTTTAGCCGCAGCTTTTCAAACCCAACTGTTATTCACCGTTTTATTTTGGTTCATGCCCACATGATATAATGAGAGAGGAGAAAAAAAAGGGGAGTGGGAGTGTGTGTGAGTCGGTGAGAGAGCCGTGGTAGTGGTGATGGTGGTGTGTTGGTGTGGATTGGGGGGTTTGAAGGGTGGCGGTGATAGAACACAGAGAGTATGAATGCCATCTATTTCTGTAGCGTCCCGTGGGCTGCTACAGTAGCGGGCTTCTTTGTGTTTTAACACGGAAGATCAAACACATGGAGAAACACACACATACACACACATATACACACACCCAAATATGTACAGACTGGAGCTTAAAGTCTGCTTCCACATGGAGAGAGACAGTGCACAGATTCCCAAAAAGCACATCAAAAGATGGATTTTCACAATAAAAGACACGTTCGGTGCGAAAAAACGTCTGTCTTCTCTCATCTTGTGTGTAACTATGAAGCTCTGCATAAATGGCACTCTGTTAAATCCCGTCTGACTGCACTTCGAATCATCTGTAACGCTCCGTTGTTGCGACGCATGGTTGCGTTTCATCCTTTTAAAGCAGAGAAAACACTGAAGAAGAACAGTTTCACCAAGTTCTTTCAATATTTGGTTTCAAGCTGAAAGAATGGTGGATGATTCTACAAGGAGGGTGAAATTATTTTGCAGTGTTCCGATGCAAATGAAGCAGCATTGAGGATTTTGGCTCACGCTCGCGGCTTGCTTTGGCTCGCAGCGAAGGAAAGAACGATCAATAGCATCAACAAATCTCCAATTTTTGCATGGCTCTGGATTATATTTGGAATGAGTGCACAAGGTTCAGGTTTGAGTTTGAACCATCACCGCTGAGCTGGCAGGAAACACCAGGATACAACAGAGAGGAAGTGTACATGTAAGGCAAGCGCTGGGGTATTGAGTAACTACTTCTATTTGCGAGAATGAGATAAGTATGTAATCCTACAACTCCCCTGGCTAACGACAAGGTGACATAACCCTACTCAGCGTGAAGCATGACGCCTACGGGCACCATCAACATCATGTCGAGAGCACATCTCTCGTAGAAGGGGGACAGAGAGGTTACGTTCATTAAACCGGTTGCTTTCACATCATTGGAGGGGGGGAGAAAAAGGGGGCGTCTGTCTCAAAGAAGTGCCTTCATTTCATCCTGGATGGAGATAATCGACACTTTCAGGAGGCGATGGTGTCCATTTGAGGGTTTTTTTTTTCAGCCACCCTCATTGTGGGAGAGATGAGAGGGCGAAGCGGCCTCTCACCTGAGTGGTCACTGTGAAATTGCGTTTATTATTTGCGGTGTGTAACCTGCCCCCCTTGAACCGTCTAATCCCTCTGGCTTGTGGCTTGTGGGTGATGATGTGCCATGTTATTAACCTCTGAGATCTGAGGAGGATCTTTGCCCACGGACACCTGAGTCCAGGTCCCTCTGCTGGACATTCTTCATGGAGAAGAAGCAGATATAGAATCATTTGGTACGAACAAAACCAGCTTCATCAGTGCTCAGTGTCATCTTCTCAGTCACTTTGCAAATCAGTCAACAGAAAACAATAGGATCACTTCTGTCCTGTAGCTAGAACCTTAAGAAAACAAACACCCACTTTGAGAAGTAAATGTAATTGGACAGTGGATCTGCTGTTATTGATGAGAATAGACAGAGAGGAAGCAAATATAGAATCATTTGGTACAAACAAAACCAGCTTTATCAGTGCTCAGTGTCTTCTTTGTAGTCAACTTTGCAAGTCAGTCAACAGAAAACAATAGGATCACTTCTGTCTTTGAGAGGGAAATGTAATAAGACCGTTTATCTGCTGTTATCGGTGAGAACAGACAGAGAGGAAGCAAATATAGAATCATTTGGTACAAACAAAACCAGCTTCATCAGTGCTCAGTGTCATCTTTTCAGTCAACTTTGCAAATCAGTCATCAGAAAACAATAGTGTCACTTTTTTTTCTTGAAGCTAGAATCTTAAGAAACACAAACACAACCAGCTTTGCCATATTCACTTTGAGAATAAAGACATAAAATGCAATAGAAATGCAATAAGACTGTGAAGCTGCTGTTATTGATAAGAACGGACACAGAGAGGAAGCAAATATAGAATCATTTGATTTGGGTGCATCTTTTGGGTTTCCTGTTAGATCATACCTGCACTATGAGACTGTAGAATCCGAACCATACTGTCCTGTAGTTTGGTTAAACAGTAGATACTCTAATATGCAATGCATTCTGGGAGTTTTAACACTAACACTTGGATACTCCTACTTACTGTTATTCACTGTTTTTTTAGCTGAGGGTCACTGTCAGGGGTCAGTGCTTTGTTCCCTCCTCACTCATAGTTGTCAAGTTGCAGTTAACAAAGACATTCTGCTTGATTGTGAGCTGAGGCTCTGCTAAACAGCTGGGAGGGGGAAAAGTGAGCTTAGTTATATCCAGAAAGCTTGAGTGCATTGTTACCTAAGAATTTTTGAAACCAGGACAAAGCAGATAACAGTTAATATGAAACCCTGCTGTGCATTAATGGTTAGGGATTTGAGTACTCACTGATACCAAGTACTGATCCAAATACTTAATAACATCACTGCAGTTCAAAATTAGAACATTAACCCTGTAAGTCCAGACTTATCAAAGAATAGTCAAAACAATCCAACTTTTTGGAATTTCAATGTTATTCTTGCTGCAACTTCTTGAAAACCAAGCGATGATTTTCCTGAAAATATGTGAGTGGATGATTTCAAGAGAGCAGACGTTTTGAAAAAGGCCCCACAAAAAACTTCAGCTGACTGTAGTGATATGACAATCCTCAATGTGGTATAATATGTTTTTAAAAAAATATTTTTAACAGGTTTTTAAATGAACTATTTATCATTTTGATGAGATAGAGGTCTTTGAACTTATGTGTCAAATATAATATGTTTGACTATAAAGGGTTAAAACTTCTAATGCGACTTTGAAACTATCTGTTATTTCCTCACTCTCACAGTTTAACAAATGCAATGAAGACCATGATGCACCTGCACATGTTGCTGACATTTTAACAGTCAACAGTCCTCAACCTGGGCCCCAATGATGAGCCAACTTGCTTATAGTGGTATTTTATTTTAAGTACTCTGTGAACTTTTACAAGTAGGAGAACAAGTACTTCTTCATGATATCAGCACCCATACTGATTCTTATATTTGTGCATCGCTGCGAAGTGCAAGTGCACTTTTAGGTTTAAAAACACTTTAGCATCACAGTGTACATAAATGTATGGCAGTGTAAGTACACACAGCCTTATACGCTTGGATACTTCTTCAACAATCCTATATACTATGTAACTACAGTAAGACCCTGTTTACATGACAACAGTTTTTGAGTGAAACGCAAAAGCTTTGTCACGTTTCAGCCTCCCGTTTCGACGGAAAAAGTGTCTTTGTCGACTGAAAACGCAAACTTTTGAAAACACTGTCTCCATGTAAACACTAAACCCAGGTTTCCCTTGGAAACGCTGACGTCACGTTCAGCTCTGCACGTGTGCAAGAAGCCTCCGCCGTGTCAGGCAGGAACCGAAAAACAACATCAGTGACCGACTGTTTCGTTCTTCTGCTGCTGAGTCTACTGACTGACTTGTACCGAAACGTGCGTTTATTGCACTACTTCTGCAACTAGAGAAGAAGTTTTTGATATAAACTTCCGAAGACCAGCTTCTTTAGCCTCTATACTGTTGTCATGTATACTGCTTCTACATTTATATCACCATCTACAGGTCCGGCATGCGTACTACAGCGTTTTCAGTCCCTCAGTGTTTCTGTGTAGATGCAGACTTTTTCATGGTGTATTCCTGTGTTTCAGGGTGAAACACTGTGAAACATTGTTGTGTGAATGGAGCCTAAATTAATGTGCATGTAGACAACAGTATTTCCAGAGAGCATGCACTGTAAAAATGCAGTAGAGTAGTGGTTAAACTGCTGCTAGTAAACTGCTGTAGTTTTACATTTGTACAGCAATAAACTGTAGCTAGTTTTTCTTGAGTGACAGTAAAATTAACATACATTTTAGGCAGCAGTTTCACCACAAAGTTACTGTAATTTTACACTAAAGTTTGTGCCAACACTTCTGTTTTATTCAGAATTATCCTGCATTTCAGACTCATCTCCCACCCGCTTCCGGGAATCTCCCATAATTTGCACACACCTGCATCGCTGAACTCCTGATTTGTAATTTCTCCTGTTTTTTCATGTTGACCACTGGATCAAAACAGCAGTTATATTTAAATGACCAGCGTTTGTCCAATCTAAAAAGGAAATTTAAAAAAAAATGGTGTAAAAGTCAGATTCTCAATTTTTCGAAGGTACCTGAATGTATCACAAGTTATAGATGCAATATGTCTAATCAGAGAAGACAGGAGAATTTTGTCAGTGGTGTTTTGATCCTTGTGGTCTTTGTAAATTCTGCAAAAAAATGAAAATAGTAATAATAGTTCTACGATTCGCACTCCTTTCAGAAATCCCTGAATGATGGATATATAGTATGTTGTCAGGCTTAGTAAATACTTTGAATTTTTCCTGAACCCATAGAGGTGTAGGACTTTGCATTGCAGTGATATATGAGACCACAGTGAGTAAAAAAATCATAATTTGAAGTTTTTTTGAATGTAGCACCACCACTAAAAATTTCCTGTTTCTTAGGCTTGAGACAGAAAATGTGTTGCATACATTAATTCCTTATTTTTTAAAAGATTGTTCGCAAGTACGGTGTCAAATACATATGGGTCAACAGAGCTCATGCACAGTACGACCTGCTGGAAGTTGTTGACTTAAAGTGGCAGATTGCAGAGAAATCTATTTTTAGTGTGAGCACATATTGATTATAGCTTATGGCAAGATTGCTCAATTGCCAGCATTAATGAATCTCATCTTGCAGTCTCATAGGAGGAGAACGTTTCCTTGTGCGTCCGTCAATCACAGGTTGTTTTTCTCTCTGGAGGAATTACTAATGACCACAAGCATTTATTGGATTTCTTTTACATGAATGGTGGAAAAAAAAAGATGGTTCCCAAACATGCCTCATTGTTATCATCACATTCAGCACACAGGTTGAAAACACAGTGTTAATTAGAGACACAAAAGCCTGATGTTGGTGTGTCTTCTACCCCCCCTCCCTCCAGCAGTCTCCTGCATGTTAAAAATGAACGCCTGGATTGCTTTGTGAAGCAGAAACCAGCCGGCCCACCGATCCCCAGGTGGGCAACGAGGCAGACTTTCATGTCATCTCCAAACCCGGAGACTTTGTTTGAATCCTTAAAAGGCAGAAAATCCCGTGTCGCTTTACTCTCGGCTTCAAAGAGCAGAGGAGACAAAGAAGGGAGGGATGGAGGGATGGAGGGGTGGAGGAAGGAGAGGAAATAGTTCAGTAGCCAAGTTGCAGGAGCGAGACTCATGGAAGCATAAACTCGAAGGCTCTAGACAAGTATCACATTTTAATATAAATATGTAACCGTTTTCCAGACTCTTCATCTCTTCTTTAGCCCCTTTCACACATGCACACTCCAGAAAAATTCTGGAAAAGTCAGGATGGCTCTCCAGAGTTGTTAATTCACACATGCATCAAAGTTTGGAGTCATCAATGTTGAACAGGAAGGAGTAAAAGATAATGTAAAAGGGTATCTAATGTTTGCAGTGACAAGACAGAATTACAATGCTGCTATACACCCAAACTTTTTTCCGGAAATGTTGCAAGTCGTAGCAAAAAAGTCTGATTACATTCAGGAAATGGCTAAGATTTTGGCATGTGGAAGAATGGTTATTTCTACAAGTTCTTTTTGAAATGTATCTTTTTTTGGAGAGGTTGTGTCCGTTGAAGCAGCAGAAAACTTGGTGAAAAAGTGGGAACATGACATACAAACTGCCTGCCTGCCACATGATCATGCAATATTTCCCACATGCCAGAATTTGGTGGGTACCAAGAAGTTAACCAGTAGAACAAGCTCCCCAAAGTAGATTTAGCACTATCATTTCTAAACATCCATTCTTAGCCACCCTTCAACCATAATAAAAGCTTCAGGGACAATGTCTTGCTTTCAACTGTGAGGTCCCATTTTGATGAAGAACCTCTGCCAAAGCTCGTTCTGGATGCTTTCCCGGAGTTTAAAAGACAAAAACTGAGTTTATCTAATACGCCTGACAGGGTGATTTGAAAGAAGACAACGGGTGTAAAAAAGTGATTTTGCCAACAATTCTGGCCAGTATCCAACCAGGAATCCAGCAACATGTTACTACAACTGCACCATGGTGTTGGTCCCCCTAGTGGTCTAGGCCTGGGGGAATCATATCATTAAGGGACACATCACAAAAGATGAGGAGACTTATCTCATCTAGATCCACCATGAGTACAGACCTTTGCAGAATTTAGCGAGCTACATTGTTATGACAAAGCATCAGTTTACAATATGTGGTCTAATCAACAACTTGAGCTGCTTTTTGGCATATGTTAGGTCGCTTTTGTCCAATACAGCACTCTAACAACACCCTACTCCACCTCTATCATTGATTAAAATGATGGATGGCAGCAGTTGCAGCAATTATACGTCATGTCCTTGTTGGACTGTAGGGCTGAATTGTGCTTGGACATAGTACAGATGGCCAGTGAAACCACGCCCTAAGCCAGTGGTTCCCAACCTTTTGCAATTCAGGGCCCACTTTTAAGTCTCAAAAATTTTCGCAGCCCCTGACCCTGGAAGTACTTATTCTGTAACAACTGGTTAAAATGTGGGATAGTGATTAAATTTTTAGATTATACAACATTTCAAACATTATTCTGTATATTTGTATCTTTATGCAATTACCCCTCATTATATTTCAGACTATTTTGGAAATGATTTAGGGGCCCACTTGCAATACCTCCGCGACCCACCGGGGGGCCATGGACCACAGGTTGGGAAACACTGCCCTAAGCTAATAGTAGCATAAATAAGAGCTGGTCCAGGCCTGAGCCAGCTCTTGGTATAATGTGCAACAAGCTTTATCAGAGACTATTCAACTGCAGTCTTATATACGAAAGGGGTAGGACACTATGGCTCAGTGGTAGTGCCACTGACTCTTCATCTAAGGGTCTTGAGTTCAATTCCAGTTCCCCCAGTTACATGTTGAAGTTTTCCTTGAGCAAGACACTGAACCTTAAACACTGCTCACTGCTGTTGTGTGTTGCTTTGGACAAAAGTATTTTCTTAATGAAGTTGTAGAGTTTTTACAGTGAACTTCATTCAATCATTTCAAAGGGAATTTGAAGTGACAATGGCAAGTGAAAGTGCCATATATACTCCTCAAGAGACGTTGAGGGATGTTCAACCAAGGCTTTCAAGAGGTTTCATGTGTCTATTAAGGGGTCACTTTATAATTTGCACACTGTTTTCAAGCCTACTTTTTAAATTAGAGAGTGTGCCTCCTGGATCCTCATTGGCAGATGATTCTAAAGAAGAGGAGCCGGATAACTGAAGGCTACACCTCCCATACTACTTTTGGGGTAAAAGAGAATGGGATGTGCAGAGTAAGATCTGATGGTTTTTATGTGAGGGTGAAAGACAGATGAGATAAAAGTACACTTTTTTTTTTTTTTTTTTTAATTACTTTCAGTACTTTTGTTGATAATTATAATATAAAACAAGCAGTTGCATACTGAAGGGATTGGTAGAACAGTACAGAGACCACCACATGTTGCTCATTCCCAAGTCGTGTACCACTGGCCAAACAATATCTAAGGTAGCTGTTCACACTCTCTGAGGCTCAACTCTCTATATGGCAGGTCTCCAAAAAGAATGGTTGTACAGCCAATGACCACAGAAATGAAACTCTGACTTTAAATGGGAACCAGCTCAAAATCCAATCCTGTGCCCATGGATTCTAAATTTCTATGTAGAGTGAGTTAAAGAGAACCAGAAAGGCCGAACATTTAATCCACCACGGGCAAGAAAAACTTCCATGTGACTGACGACAAAACCTCATGATACCAAAACTCATAATGAAATATCATAGCATGATGACACCATAACATTGACGTATAGAAGGAATTAATTTAAAGCAGCTTCTCTCTGTTCTTGTCTGAATCACTGGAAAAAAAAGAGTAAAACATCATGAGCCTTTCCCACTTAATTCTGAGTGACTTTTCCCGCAGTATTTGGCTCAGGAAACTACAAATCTTAAAGTTTCTTAAGTGTAACCGACAAGCAGAAGCAGCTAATCTCATTGTCACTACTCTTACTGTATAATCTAATGAGGGTGTAAGCCATGAAAATGAAAAGGAAAATAGCATT
>RPOG01001765.1:5612-83112 GCA_008086565.1 Thalassoma bifasciatum
TGCAAGCCTAGTGTCAAACTCCATGGATCATATTTGCTGAGGAAAATTTGACGAATTGAAGCTACCGTTGTTGAGCTAGTCCTTCCAGCGGGTCACCGCTGCTCCTGGGAGGTTTAGAAGCGTTAAGAGTCATTGCATGTTAGTCTTTTTGGCATGAATTTAGAACGCAGAGTTCTGTGTATCCTAATTTTCTTAGTGTTTGTGTTGCCTCGCTCTACTTTGGCCTAGACAGCGAAATGTTTTGTTTTTTCCTGTAGAACCTTGGTCTTACCTCTGTGAAAGCTAGGCTGTTGTGTAAATGGCTTATCTCGCATGGACCTTGTGAATGCATCCCTACGTTCTATGACAACCCCAGTCCTTATGATCATATCAGTGTCTGTCATTATTTGAGCAAAGGAAAGTACAAATATTTTTGTACTTTTTTGCGTGATGTATATTTATGCATTTTTGTGCAACTAAATAATGAAACCTGTATAAGTTGGATGGATTAGTCGTCTCTTGTGTTCTTGGTGTTACTTTATGAACCTATAATCCTGTTGACGTAGTTTTAAAGAAGAAAAAAGTGCAATTTGTTTAAAAGGGGAATGGGTATCTGTCAAAAAAGGAAGTATTCTGAAGGTGGCTTGTGCCATTCTGCTAAAATGAGATTGCTGTAAAACGATCTTTCAGAATGTGAAACTGGACTACAAACGAAAGCGTGTTTATTTTGAGCGGCCATTTTGAAATGGGAAGCAGGATTACAGTGATGGAGGAATTTAGTTTGTGGTTTAGAACATGTTTGTCTTTGTATCTGCTGTGCATAAGATGTAAAAAATGTTCCCATCTTATGAATAAAAGAAGTGAATGCATCTCTGCTCGGGCATCTGTCGTTTGTTGCTTCAGCCAATCAAAGTTAACAAACGCTCTCACACACACTGTGCTGACTCCGATAAGTGAACTCTGCGGACATCAGATGTTGGCATCAATAATTCATGATAACTTTTCATTTGTAATGCACTGTTGCATTAGTGTCTGTTTGCATCATGTGCGGAGTTGACCTCCACACTCTCACCTCGCAGGCTGCTGAGACGCTCTGCTCGCCCGACCGTGACGACTCCTCCAGGGACTCTTAAGTGACTCCACACCACCAGCTGCCTGATTGTAGCAGTGACTCTGCTGCTGCTGCTGCTGCAGGTGGAGCGTAAACATTATCGTGCCTTATTGTGCCAATGTGGTGTGTTATGGTACAGATGATTATAGAAAGCTTTTCCATGGATCACCGAACAAAGAAACAATGATCGTCACTTCTGATCAGATCAGGTCGAAGACAAAAGGAAACCAAACTATGAGCTACAGAAACAATTAGTTGAAAATTAAAGCTCAGTTATTTCTGCTTTTAAGAAGTAAACTAAACCTCAAGTCTACAAATGGTGGTCCACAAAACTGGGATCCATAATGCACTTTGCTGCAAAGACATGAAACCCAAGCAAAGATTTGTCTTAATTTAGAAAAATAGGTCTTATTTGACTTAACCATCTGATGTATGAATTATGAAAGTCAGTGTCAGGATTTTTCCCTTGAGTGTTTTTATTTGTCTTAAGGCATGAAAAAAAAGCTTTCCTTTTTTTTTTTTTTCAAATATTTGTAACTGAAAATTCAACAAAACAGTGTGAACTTAATGTAAATATGACACATTTTTTTGTTTGACTTCTTTTTTTTGGGGTAATTTCATGAATCTTTTTTAATGCTTTGTGGAACATCTTAACTCTCTTTTAACCATTTTAACACTGAATAATTTATAGTTATTACGCTGTTTTACCCTCAAATGTTTGTCTGTAACTTTTTTTAAAATATGTAATTTGGAAAAAGAATTTAAAAAAAACTTTTTTCAGGCTCTAGGAAGAATAGAAATATCCTGACACAGGCTAATATGAATTTCCACCACATGAACTATTTAATTTGGGAGTAAATAACTTTTAAATAGGTGTCCACTGGAGTGACCACAATGCACCAAAGGGTTAATATGAGGTCTAGAAAAATGTCTTATTTAACCTCTTAGGACTGAGCATTTGTCTGCTGTATTTCATTTCTTCTTGCTATTTAGGATCAGTAAGACCGAATAAGTATAAAAACTAAACTTTCTATAGGTACTTATGTTTTTAGTGTTTTTATTTAGCTACTAGTTTTTAGTTATAAGTGTTATTTTTCATAACTACACTTTTTTTCCTCACTGAAATGGGTGTAAAGTTGTGATTTCACCACAAGATGAGGTGGGAAGTGTCCTTAAATGTGGCTAATAGATTAAGGTTTTAATAAATAAAGTTTCATGGGTCTGAGAGGCAGAAATGTGATGTTGACATATGTGGACGCAAGAGGTCAAAGGACTTAAAAAGATAAATGACACATATGGGGTAAGGAAATTTTATTCAGTTTCCTACACTATCATTAAAAAAAGAGAAATATTTTTTCAGGCCAATTTGATTTCTTTTAACTAATATAGGTGTGATTTTTGTCTCTTGATATCTTTAAATAAGATATTTTCTGGGCTGGTCAGGGCAATATTGAGTAAATCAAGTCAAATAAAACAATTTTAATAAAATTCAAGACATCAAATTCTGTCTTTTACAACATTTATATCAAATCTGTGTCAGTTTAGTGACAGCTTGAGGTAAATCTTTTAAAACCACAGTATTTGGATTGAAATCTACTGGTTTTGTGGAATATTTTCAACAAAAATCAAGATTAGAGAAGAAAAAAACATCACTTGGCGTGTTTGATTGGTTTTTAAATAAAAGTTTGATAAGACTTGTTAAGCCAATTACTCTGATGGAGAAAGTCATGGACAGTTACATAATTAAACACAAAAACATTTATTAAATGATGCTGATGATCAGTATATGAACTTCTAAAAGAGACTTTCACATTCATCAGTAGATTTTCTCCAAGTATGACAGAAACTCTCTGAACACTGTGAAGGTTAAAACTCAAACAGAAGGTTCAGAAAAATAAAAGAATCCTCTCAGGAACTGGCTGCTTGCCTTTCATGGAAATAAAAAAAAACCCTGGTTCGTTTGACATCACTTTGACGAGGAATATCTGGATTGACATGAAATCAATACGAAGTGTGAAGATGGTGAAGCTGCGGGTTGGAAGGCAGAAGATTTATCCTCAGTTTTTATCCACAGACACGAGCTGAATGTCAGAGCCAGACTGAAACCTGAACATATGTACGTAACCCATTCAATATTTTCTCTCTTCCTATTTGAAGCAGTTTTAACGGACAATAAAAATAAAAAGACTTCATTCACCTGTCACCTGCAGACGACACAGAACCAGAACCTCTGCTATAATCTGGACAATTACATTTTGTCTTTCTCCTATTACACAAAATGCAGAAACACTGTGGCTTCTCTTCATTTTTTGTCTTTTAATGGATGAAGAGCAAACCCTCTTGGAAAAGGAGATCTCAAGGTTCAAGGCCACATTCAGTAAAATCATAAACATCACATTTATAGACTGCTGAATTAAAACTATATTTTCATTACAGAGAAATAAGGGGGGATTTTGAAGTATTTGCTGTGAATGCAGCAAGGCATTCACAGCTTATGTTCTTCTGTGTCAAAAAAGTTTAAGATTCTTCTTCTTATTCTTCTTCTTCCGCCCACTTTTTTGGATCGCTTCTTCTCCCACAAATTTCAACCGATTTTCACCGTTCAAACTTCAAAACGACCGGCTCGTTCAGGACTGGTGCGCTATGACTTTTCAGACCGGTTTCACTTATACTTTCAGAGATATTTCACTTTTTTCACAATTTTTCTTCCATCTGGAAAGCATGGGATACCTTCAGATTCTGAAGATTTCAGGGAATTACTTCAGCCTCATTCAGACCCTTCTCATTCAGTCATACTTTCAGCCAGAAACTTCATTCNTCAGCCCTTGCAGCAGTTTAACATTGGTGTGTATGTGGTGGAATGTTCAAACTGTAGAGTGAGGATTTGAATTTTAGAGTGTGGACCAGGAGAGAAATGACCTGGAAACTTTTTGGATAAACAGGCCCAGGAGCCACAAATTTCACTCCACATACACAAATTTGGGCTCAAAACGTAGGTAATCTTGTTCTGCCTCTGATTAATGACCCTTGACACCAAAAGGACAAAGGACAAAGCCTGCAGGTGGCTAACTGTCACAGAAAGTCATCATCTGTCCCCATCTGCTCTAATGTTAATTTTTAAGGGATTTTCCAAGAGATGAGGAAAAAGTAACACTTTTTTAACTCACATTTCTGGTAAAACCTGTGGCTCAACAGACATGAAATTTACATCAATAGATACTCCTAAGCCTTGTGAATCTAATGGTGGTTTTGGTTTTCTGCTAGCCCTTAAGGATTTTGTGCAGCCTAAGGATATTCGCACCCTTGTCCCTGGCTCAAATCCAGCTCCTCATCAACTGTCTGTCAGTTAAATCAAACAGCTGCAGCTTCAAACAGCCTAACGAGCAGGTTACCATGGAGACCTGTGATCTGACACACCTGTTTATACCTACAGATCAAAACACTGATGAAGAAAGATACTCAAGTGATTGTTTCTCTGCATCACTGACCAACACACAGCACACCAGCACACTAAACATATACCCACACACAAACACACCAAACACACGCGCACACACACACATCAGCACATTAACCATATACACACACTCACACACAACACACACAAGCATATTAGCCATGTACACACAAACACACACATATGTTCTCTCTCTCTCTCTCTCTCACACACACACACACATACACACACACACAAGCTCTCTCTCACACACACACACACATACACTTCACTGTCTCAAGCATCTGATAGTTCTGATAATTCCCTCACAACTTATAGGGATAAAAAATTCTTTGATTGTGATTCATCGATTTCCTTTTTCTTCCATTTATTTTTCAATTCACCCATTCATATTTTCATTTTGGACATTATTTCACATCCTTTCAGCCAAGTCTTCATGTTCATGTTCGTGAGTTCTCCTTTGACATTTTGCATTCAGCAGTTCAGCGCAAGCTTTTTCAAGATTCCTTTGACCATTTTCAGATAAATTCAGTCATTCAGCATATTCAGGATTCTGCATTAGCAGTTCAGCGCAAGCTGCTTCAGCTTCTGCATTCACAGCGCAATTTCTTCAGAAATTGCTTTTCTAGTTTTTGATTGAACTTCTCCAAGAGGCTGCATGGTCAAAATTTATACCCCAGGTGGTTTTGAAGTTGAGTAAAGCAAAATTACACCAATTACAAACATACATACATGCAAGCGTGATATCTACAGGGGCAGACCAGAGTTTTTGGATTGAGGTCAAATGAGGTAGAGATCGATATCAGGTGTACTCAGTGCAGTAAACACAGCTTCTGTTTGGAGAAGCCAGAGGTCAGTCATGGTGGTAGAGAAATATAACGCTTCACACAGGGACACCAGGACCACACATGTGGAATAATAAGAAGACCTGATAACCTTGTGTAGCATTTTTTTTAGATACTCAACAACACTCAACACAGTGTGNGATTCATCGATTTCCTTTTTCTTCCATTTATTTTTCAATTCACCCATTCATATTTTCATTTTGGACATTATTTCACATCCTTTCAGCCAAGTCTTCATGTTCATGTTCGTGAGTTCTCCTTTGACATTTTGCATTCAGCAGTTCAGCGCAAGCTTTTTCAAGATTCCTTTGACCATTTTCAGATAAATTCAGTCATTCAGCATATTCAGGATTCTGCATTAGCAGTTCAGCGCAAGCTGCTTCAGCTTCTGCATTCACAGCGCAATTTCTTCAGAAATTGCTTTTCTAGTTTGTCTTGTTGTTTCCAACAAATAATCCTCTAAGGCTCATTTATAGAACAATGTGTGTAGATGTAAGCAGCTTCACTTTATCAACATAAAAAGGGGAAAAATCACTATTCTGAGCTCTTGCCATTGTTACATTTTGAGTGAATATTGATACAGACACAGCATTTAAACCATGCCAACTCAAAGTTATTATTATTATTTTTGCTCATTCTGTCACATTTTGCAAAGGTTTACATTTCTTACTCTGGTGTTTGTTTATCCTGTGACTCAGATTTTTTGTTTTCATTTAACTGTGTTGTTTATGTTCTGTGAGTTGCATACATGTAATAAAAAACTGAATCCACTGATGTTGATCAACAAAGCATCAAGAAGCTTGATGAGGAAGATCCAGAAGTTTCAACTGCAGGATTTCAGCGCCCTCCTCTGGACAAACATCCACATGACAATCAGACATGGAGCAGCTGCAGGAGTCAGGTAAAGCTGTTGTGGAGATGAAGTGTAATAATCAAAACATAACAGTTTTTTGGGGGGTCAGCTCTTTGACAGTTTAAAGGTCTTAACTTTATATGAAAAATGCATCGACACACTGCAAAAACTTGAAAGAAATTAGTATATCTTGCATGTTTCTATGCAATCAGTGTCCATCTTGTGAGAAGTAATACAAGTTACAGTGGCAACAAGTCCAGTTGGGCACCCAGTTTCCTGACTTGACTTTCCCAAAACCATAATAACTAGTTATAATGAATAAAAAAAACTCTAAGCTGAATTAAATTTATTGAAATTTAACTAAGCTGTCATGTAATTGGGTTCACAACTTCCACATTACTCCACACTGCCACTTAAGCTGCAAATTTTTTTATGCCTTACCACTACTTTGTACAAGAGAGCACAGTATTCCACAACAAATTCCTTGTTTGTTCAAGCATACATGGCGAATAAAGTTGATTCTGATTCTGAAAAAATATTACCTTTCATGTGCCTTGGTGCTATCATCACTTTTTGCACAAATGTTTCTTTTTCTCCTTGTTCTTTTTACATTTGTTTATATTTTCTATACTGTATACCCTTAATTTTCACAGTGATGTTTACTGTGGGCTCATGAGTATTGACAATGAAGTTGTAGAACCTTAGTTATGTAAAAAAATGATCTTGAAATCTTGAAAAATACATTTTCTTATACTATTGGTAGTCATTTTCACCCATTACAGGCGTTATAGGTCTCGTTTTATGTAATTGGCATCTTAGACTAAAACATTCATCTAAATTAATCAGCTTCACGTGGCTTGTATTAAGTATAAGAGGACACTTTTTTGACATAAAATAAAATAAAAACAAAAACATGAATTATTACAGTGAATGTCCTCTCTGCAAAAAAAGAAAAATTTGGATTTGCTTGTGCAAAAACATCCTGTTTCATATTGCACACAAACCTCGTTTATGAAAGACTTTATATAATCTGTCTGCTTGACAGTGGAAAGTAGAGCAATCTAAGTTTTATCAAACCTCATCCCTTTCACAATCATTCCTCGTCCTGAACTCATTCCTTCGTAGGTTCAGACTTTATTTTCATTGTGGATCAATAACTTTCCATCTGATCCAATATTAAATCCAGCTGTTCTTATTAAATTCCCTCAAAGCTTCTTTTATTGGATGTCAAATCTATTTGAGGCATAAATGTCACAATAACATGCTCTATTAACTTTTTACAGTTTCTCTACAATGCTGCTGCCATTTAAAGGAAGAAGAAACCACAACATTACAAGACACATGTCCTTTCAGCTGAGCGATCAGAATAACTTTATCTTTATCATTTGGAAACGTGGAGAAATAGGTTTAGTGGGTCACACAGTAATATAACAGTGTGAAAACACTTAGACAGAAAAATGTCTTCCATTCCTGAACTGCTAAAGACCGAGCGTTTACATATGTGGACATGACGTTTCTGATATCTCCCAACTGCCTGTGCTCTCTGATTCCTCTTCACTCACCTTGTCACCAGCTGAATGCCCCCCGCTCCCCCATCATGAAAATCACTCCCCCCTGACCTTCGCAACACTGAATCTTTGCCCCTCTTCAAAAACCAGAGTCAAAAATCATCAGTTCGAGTTCTCCTGCTCCCTCTGGTCTTTGCACTGTCTATTGTATTGTAATGTTTGTTTTATACCTGTTTTATGCTCATTTTAATGCACTTTATATTTTTTGTAAGGTGACCTTGAGTGTCATGAAAGGCCCCCTCTTAAATAAAATGTACAATTATTATTATTATTAGTTTATTATTTCATCATGCCATACACCAAAATGATGCCCAGCCCTCATGGGCTTTCATGACACTTAAATGATATAATAATATAATAACATAATGATGTGATAATCAAAAATGAACAATTGAGCAAAGATGAGAGCCTCACAACACAGTACCATTTAGGGAGGGAAACAAGTCAAAGTCAAAGCAATGTTGCCTGTTGGTCAATTATTATTATTATTATTATTATTATTATTATTATTATTATTATTATTATTACTTGTTTCTGACACTGAGAGACAGACAGAGAGATACAGAGAGAAAAATGGGGACACAAATGGATATTGATGGTCATTATTTTGTACTTTTTGTTAATGCTGTTTTATTTATTTTCCTTTATAATTTACTGATATTGTGACTTAGGTGGTGTAATGGTTGTATGTATCTTCTTGTACATTTTCTCAATAAAAATGTAAGTGTAAAAAAAAGAAAATATCTTATTTTGAGCATTACGAATGAAATAGTAAAAGTTATATGTATGTACTTGGAATATATTATTTTTATCTCTCCAAAAACATTACTGAAAATAATGAAACAGAAAAAAAAACACTTTAACTAAAGAGTTTTGTATTTTCATTTATCTTTTTTTTGTTTTCTCCAAATTTTAACGGACATGTTCACGTGACTTTTATTTTCCCTGTGATGTTGAGCACGTGAGGGGTGTGTGTCGTCGTCCTCGAGACGCTGTTATTGGCCGAGCACACGTTCACTTTATTGAGTCTAATTATCGGACTAGCAGACTTCATAAATATGACCTCTCTTTGCAGACAGCTGTTAATTTTGTGACATTTCTCACAGGCTGTCAGTCTACATCATGGCGTTTTCCCTGGTGAGTCAGAAACGAAATTAAACCGGTGAATTTTATTAGTTTTAGCCAAAAGTTGACCTTTTCTGTGACACCAGCTCTTCACTATACTTGAAGTTCAACCTCAAAACAGCTCACAGACTTAGAAATATCAGCCTATAAGTCATTAAATGTGCCTTAAATTGAGTTTAGCATGATTGAAGAGTTTGACCTCGGCCTCTTTTGTGGTTCCCTCCTGCAGAGAAACGACCCCCGCAGGCCCGACAGCCCCGACTCCGAGTCTCCGGCCTTGTCCACCTGCAGCAACGCGGACATCTTCCGCAGGATGAACACCATGCTGGGCAACGCTCTGGACTTCACCGGTGTGTGCACCACCCCCAACAACACCAGGGGAAAGTCTGACCTGCTGTGTGGTAGGAAAAGTTTTTTACATTTGTGACTCAGTCTGCAGCAGGTAGAGACACCTTAGTCAGTATGCACACCTGATGTCATGACATTTTACTGAAGAAAATGGGAGAAAATGTTGCTCAAACTTGGTTGCATGGACATTCCTTCAAGCACACATTTTCTGGTTGAAATTCTTAGAGCTGAGGAACTGGAAAGCATTGGTCTTTGTCACTCTTTTTTGGTCTCTTTGGTGTGAAAGTTTGAGTAAAATTCTGCTTCTTCCTGGCCTGGTGGCTTCTGCAAAAGAGATTTTAAAACCCAATAAGCTTTGACCTAGTTCAACAAAGAAATAAAGGGTTAAATGGGGATGAGGCTCCCTAAGTCTGCCTCCAAACTTAAACATAAGAAAAACTGATTGTTCTTCATGAAAGAGGAAGTTAAGCGATAAGGATAAGAATAAAGACAGGTTTGGTTTGGTTTGAGTTGAAATTTTAAACACTGTCTGAGAACTTTGTTGTTTGGTTTGCAGAGAGAAAGAAGTTAATGTTGCAGTTTCACCAGAAAACTCAGGTTGTTGACGTAGTTTGAGTTTTGTTGAAGTGTTATCTGTCTGATTCGAAGTTGAAACCTCAGTGTCAGAGCAGAGGCTGCAGTACCGCGCTCCGCCGCGCTGCACGGGGGGGGCGCAGTTTCCCCACTGACCGTGGGAATAAAGTGTTTTTTGTCCAAATTTGATAGTTTTCAGATGAAAAATGAATAAAGAAGGAACGCTTCACGAATTTGCGTGTCATCCTTGCGCAGGGGCCATGCTAATCTTCTCTGTATCGTTCCAATTTTAGTATATGTGTTAGAGAACTAACACGATGGTCCCATGAACCTGGTCCAGACTTATAGGGGAGGATCTGTGACCCCTCTCTGACTCAGGGTTCACACCACCTGGCTGTTAGATTGTCTTTACTGAGCGTGGGAACCTTCTAGAAGCAGATCTGAATAATCAGATGTTGACTGGGATCTTGTTTTCTGTTTAAAAGTAGTCACTGTGTCTGATCTTGATTTCCTGAATTTATTCTGGTTGTTTAAAATTTAGAGGGTTCAGAGGACAGATTTTTATTCGGTTTGGGTTGTAGTTTTAAACACTATCTGACATCTTTGAGGGGGGAAGTAATTCAGCTATACAGCAAAAAAGTTGATTTCCACCTTTGAAGTTCCTTATTAATTGTATAGTTTGACCCTTTAATAAATACAATGACACCAGTGTAATGATTTATCAGACTTTGCAGTCAGATTTTCAAAATTTGCTGCCAAACAGAAACCAAAACTCAAAATCAGATTAAGTTGAACAAATAGTTGTTTTAAAACATGATTTATATAATTTAGAACTTTTAATTCCCTTGAATATTTCATTCAGATTTATCGGGCAGAATGTACCACATGATAATCTCAATAGTTTATCAAATTACAACCATTTAATTCATAAAAAGCTGTGGGGAAAAAATAGGATTTGGGATGAGCTAATTCATCTTTTTTCAGTTAATCAGCTACCTGTATATTGTTGGTCATACTGAGAGGATTGTTCGTGACTTATCTTTGACCCTGAGCTCTCACTGAAGTTTTGTCTAATGATAGGTTTTACAGCATGCTTTATTTTAAGGGCATACAGGTTCATAGCAGGAAGTTAGTTGAGCGATGAAACAAGTCGTAGTAATGCACCGTTAAACGCTCGTAGAGAACTAAAAATGAAGTAAATGACGCGCAGTTCAAGCAGAAAACTCAGATTTGTTTCAGCTTTACACATAATGTCCAAACAGGCACGGATTAACTCTTGTTTGTTGACTTTTTTGAGTTTGCTACAGTGTTTTGCTGCCGGATTCTCAGTATAACCCTTAGTATCAGAGCGGAGCTGCACAGGGGGGCGCAGTTTCCCCACTCACCCTGAGAATCAGGTGTTTTTTGTCCAAATTTCATAATTTTCAGATGAAAAATGAATAAAGAAGGAACGCTTCACGAATTTGCGTGTCATCCTTGCGCAGGGGCCATGCTAATCTTCTCTGTATCGTTCCAATTTTAGTATATGTGTTAGAGAACTAACACGATAGTCCAATGAACCTGGTCCAGACTTATAGGGGAGGATCTGTGACCCCTCTCTGACTCAGAGTTCACACCACCCGGCTGTTAGATTGTCTTTACTGAGCATGGGAACCTTCTAGAAACAGGTCTGATTAATGAGATGCTGACTGAGATCTTGTTTTCTGTGTAAAAGTTGTCACCGTGTCTGATCTTGATTTCCTGATCTTATTCTTGTTGTTTAAAATTACAGCCCAAAAAAAATCTGTCCTCTGAATCCTCTTGATTTTAAACACGATCTGACATCTTTGAGGTGGGAAGTAATTCAGCTTTACAGCAAAAAAGTTGATTTTTCCCTGTGAGGCGCCTTATTAAATGTTTAGTTTAATCCTTTAATAAATACAATGACACCAGTGAAATGATTTATCAGACTTTTCAGTCAGATTTTCAAAATTTGCTGCCAAACAGAAACAAAACTCAAAATCAGATTAAGTTTAACAAATAGTTATTTCAAAACATGATTTATATAATTAAGAACTTTTAATTCCCTTGAATATTTCATTCAGATTTATCTGGCAGAATGTACCACATGATAATCTCAATAGTTTATTGAATTACAACCATTTAATTCATAAAAAGCTGTGGGGAAAAAATAGGATTTGGGATGAGTTAATCCATCTTTTTTCAGTTAATCAGCTACCTGTATATTGTTGGTCATACTGAGAGGATTGTTCGTGACTTATCTTTGACCCTGAGCTCTCACTGAAGTTTTGTCTAATGATAGGTTTTACAGCATGCTTTTATTTTAAGGGCATACAAGTTCATAGCAGGAAGTTAGTTGAGCGATGAAATGGGTCGTAGTGATGCACCTTTAAATGCTCATAGAGAACTAAAAATGAGGTAAATGACGCGCAGTTTAAACAGAAAACTCAGATTTGTTTCAGCTTTACACATAATGTCCAAACAGGCACGGATTAAGTCTTTTTTGTTGACTTTTTTGAGTTTGCTACAGTGTTTTGCTGTCGGATTCTCAGTTTAACCCTTAGTGTCAGAGCAGGAGCTGCAGTACCGCGCTCCGCCGAGCTGCACAGGGGGGTGCAGTTACCCCACTGACCGTGGGAATAAAGTGTTTTTTGTCCAAATTTCATAATTCTTGATAAAATGAATAAAAAAGGAACGCTTCACGAATTTGCGTGTCATCCTTGCGCAGGGGCCATGCTAATCTTCTCTGTATCGTTCCAATTTTAGTATATGTGTTAGAGAACTAACACGAAAGCCTCATGAACCTGGTCCAGACTTACAGGGGAGGATCTGTGACCCCTCTCTGACTCAGGGTTCACACCACCGGGCTGTTAGATTGTCTTTACTGAGCATGGGAACCCTCTAGAAACAGGTCTGAATAATGAGATGCTGACTTGAATGTTGTTTTCTGTTTAAAAGTTGTCACCGTGTCTGATCTTGATTTCCTGAGATTATTCTGCTGGTTTAAAATTAAGAGGGTTCAGAGGACAGGTTTTTTTGGGGTTTGGGTTGTTATAAACACGATCTGACATCTTTGAGGTAAGAAGTAATTCAGCTTTACAGCAAAAAAGTTAATTTCCCCCTTTGAAGTTCCTTATTAATTGTTTAGTTGAACCCTTTAAATAGTACAATAACACCAGTGAAATGATTTATCAGACTTTTCAGTCAGATTTTCAAAATTTGCTGCCAAACAGAAAAAAAAACTCAAAATCAGATTAAGTTTAACAAAGTTATTTCAAAACATAATTTATATAAGTAAGAACTTTTAATTTCTTTTGAATATTTCATTCAGATTTATCTGGCAGAATGTACCACATGATAATCTCAGTAGTTTATTAAATTACAGCCATTAAATTCAGAAAAATCTGGGGAAAAAAATAGGATTTGGGATGAGTTAATCCATCTTTTTTCAGTTAATCAGCTACCTGTATATTGTTTGTCATACTGAGAGGATTGTGACTTATCTTTGACCCTGAGCTCTCACTGAAGTTCTGCAGTGTCATGTTAGTTTTACAGCATGCTCTTATTTTGAAGGACGTACAGGTTCATTACGGGAAGTAAGTTTGGAAATAAAATAAGTTGTAGCAAAGCTCCGTGATAAGTCCGTGGAGAACTGAAATAGAAGTAATAACGCGCGTTTAACCGAAAACTCAGGTTCCCCAGTCACCCTGAGGAAAATACTGTTTTTGTCCAAATTTGATAGTTTTCAGATGAAAAATGAATAAAGAAGGAACGCTTCACGAATTTGCGTGTCATCCTTGCGCAGGGGCCATGCTAATCTTCTCTGTATCGTTCCAATTTTAGTATATGTGTTAGAGAACTAACACGAAACCCTCATGAACCTGGTCCAGACTTATAGGGGAGGATCTGTGACCCCTCTCTGACTCAGGGTTCACACCACCTGGCTGTTAGATTGTCTTTACTGAGCATGGGAACCTTCTAGAAACAGGTCTGAATACTGAGATGCTGACTTGAATGTTGTTTTCTGATTTGAAAGTTGTCACAGTCTCTGATCTTGATTTCCTGAGTTTATTCTGGTTGTATTTAAATTGAAGCAAGGCTCCAGATGCATGCTGGGAAATTCCAGGCACAGTTGTCGTCAGACAGGGAGGGGGCTGTGGAGCCTCACCCACTCTCAGCTCGAGATCAGGAAGTGTGAATGTGGAGGAGTCGGGGGAGGGTGTGTGTGTGTCTTACCTGCTGTTCGGTTATAAATTTTCTCACTATTTTGATTATATTGCAATAGGCAATATATAATTTTATTATTTTGAGTTTTCCTGTTAAGCACCATATTAAATTCTCTGTTTTCATTTACAAAATGACACCAGTATAATGATCTAAGCAGACTTTAAAGTCTGATTTTCAAAATTTGATGCCAAGACAATAAAAAAAGTAATCACGTTAAGTGTAACAAACCTATTGAAAAACACACTATGTACAGTTTAATAAATCTGAATACATTTTTTTTTAAATTACTAATATTTATCTGTCTAAATGTATCACGTGATTTTCTCAGTAGATTTCTAAAATTACAACCATGAAGATCAAAAATAAAATTTGAAAATAACTTTAAATTAAACTGGGGATGACTTAATCTAACTTTTATTTCCATAAATCAGCTTCCTGTATTTTGTTGGTCTTGCTGAATTAATTCTGTTGGTGAACTGTCTCTGAGTCGGGGCTCTCAGTGAAGTTTTGTGGTGTACTGTTTTACATCATGCTCTTATTTTGAAGGACATGTAGGTTAATAACAGGAAGTTATGCTCCGTGAAACGACTATTGAGAACTTCAGAACGAAGTAAATGACGCGCAGTTTCGCCAAAAAAGTCATATTCTCCTCAGCTTCACACTTCAGGCTCACACAGACGCGACTTACTCTAGTTTTTTTAGGTTTTTTTTGTCGCACTGTTTCCCGGTTAAAACCTCAGTGTCAGAGCGGAGCTGCAGTACCGCGCTCCGCCGCGCTGCACAGGGGGGCGCAGTTCCCCCACTCACCATGAGGAAAATAGTGCTTTTTGTCCAAATTTCATAATTTTTGATAATTTTTGGATAAAGAAGGAACGCTTCACGAATTTGCGTGTCATCCTTGCGCAGGGGCCATGCTAATCTTCTCTGTATCGTTCCAATTTTAGTATATGTGTTAGAGAACTAACACGAAAGGCCCATGAACCTGGTCCAGACTTATAGGGGAGGATCTGTGACCCCTCTCTGACTCAGGGTTCACACCACCTGGCTGTTAGATTGATTTTACTGAGCATGGGAACTTTCCTGAAACGGGTCTGAATAATGAGATGATGACTTGAATGTTGTTTTCTGATTTGAAAGTTGTCACAGTCTCTGATCTTGATTTCCTGAGTTTATTTTGGTTGTTTTTAAATTGAAGCAAGGTTTCAGATGCATGCTGGGAAATTCCAGGCACACACAGATGTCGTCAGGCATGGTGGAGCGTCGACAAACCTCCCCCGCTCTGAGCGGCAACATAAAGCGGTGGGGGGGTCAGCAAGATCAGGAAGTGTGTGTGTGTGGAGGAGTGGGGGGAGTGTGTTTGTGTGTGTGAGGAGCGTTAGACGAAAAGGGAGGGAACTGGTCTGATTTTGTGTGTGTACGTGACGTCACTTCGCTGAGCCGGAAGGGACATGAAGCAGGAAAACCTAAAACCGGTTTTGATCAAGTATCAAACCTGCACAAACACACACACACACACACACACACACATTCTTGAGACCCACATGGATCTAAGTACTTAAATGTGGACCTCGACTCTCTCTGTGAGTCTTTAAAAACCAGAAAAGCTGCTCCTGATCTGGACTGGGACACTGAATTTGTGTGTGTTCAAGCATGTAGTGTTTGTGTGTGTGTGTAAGAGTGTGTGTGATTGTGTGACATGTTGCTGCTGAATTATATCACTTTATATTTTAAAAATCTTTCTTTTCTTCAGTGTAAAACAATGATGCTGCAGTTCCAAAGTTTGGCCACATGATGTCGCTGTTTGACGAGTTTACAGCTGCTAGGCTGAAAAGAGAGTAGAGAAAAAAGTAAATAGTTGTTCAAACACTTTTAAAATATCAGAAAAAGAAGATAGAAGAAACACGATCCAGTGGTGCTGTCTGTAAAATCAAAACCAAGTCATTTCAGTGAACCATAAGTACAGGAGCAAACTTTAAAGAATCTAGCAGGACTACAACTGTTTTTTATCCAGATAAAACAAAAAAAGGAGCAACTACCCAGCCTCTCTCGGCAAAAATACCCATAGATGCTTGAAGACAGTAAAGTAGCTTCATTACCCATACATATATTGAAAACACTTCTTTGTCAAAGGTAAAACATTTTCCATAATGTAAACATAAATGTGTAGAGACCCATTTCTACCAGTTAAAAATGTAAATATGAAAAAGTGGCTTTTTTTTGCACATATTAAGTCAAAATTTGGACTCTCAACAAGTTGACCTTTTTTCTGTTGCATACATTGATCACAAAGTGCATGTCACCCAGTTTTATATTTTTATTTATCATTATTTATTTGCCCTTTTACCTCAAAAATTGTCTTGACTAAAGCAGCAGTGTCTCAAAGAGGATCTGCTACAAAAGGTACTTGCTGTTTGAGTCTTCACAGCGTCTATAAAATGTCTGAAGATAATCTCAAATCAGGGCTGCAAGGTTGCAAACTAGAAAATCTAAAGTCTGACATTTTGTTCATTATACAGCTGAAGTGGTCGATTCATTTTTTATTTTTTTTTTCCACTTTTTGCATAATAATTGTAACTCTTATTCTAAGGACCACTCCACCAAAAATGTGTATAATCTGCCCTGGTGTCATTACATCAGAAAAATGAAATTAACGAAAAAAAGAAATTATCCAATAATTTCTCAAACTAGATGTATTTTTAATTTGTTAAAAGCTTTATTCAGATTTACAAAGTTGCTGTCCTCAGCACAGATAAGGCACAAAATCTATATCTTTCATGAAATTTACACTTTTGGGGCAACAAATCACCATCAATGTCAAGTTTAAGTTATTATACTTCACTTACATTAACTAAAAAGTTAAAGTTATGCTTAAATAATTAACAATTAATTTTCAACTGTTCCAAAATTTTATATCAGTCCTATCATGTCAACACAAAACGGTAAATGGTATTAATTGCACATGCTCTTATGGTTTCTACTCAGAGGAAGTGATACGAGTTAAACTGATTATCTATGATTTTAAATTAAACTTTGAGTGGTAAAGTTTGAGGCCTGTGACACTGAAGCGTTTCAGAAAAAGAATAGCATGGAAAATCAAAAACAAGTGTCTCAGAAGTGAATTATTAGTCTTTTCATGTTAACAGCTTCTATAGTAGCTTGCATATGTGCTGAGTCATGGTGGATAAAAGGGCTGACTGTCATGTTGTAATTGAATATTTCATTAAAAGACATTGCACTATCATGAAAGATTTGATTTTTTTTCTCCTGAAATGGCAGCAAACACTGAGGAAAAGTTTTTAATTTCAAGAATAAAAACATGCTGAGTTTGGAAAATATGCAATTCTAGTAGTTGAGGTTTCTGAAATGTGCTAATGTTTAGGTTTAATGAACTGAAAAACAAAATCTGAGTTTTCTAGAGATTTCTGGTTGAATACCTCTGAAATTTAGGGTTAGATAACTGTGGTAAAAGCTCCACTTGATGAATCAAAATTTAAGTTTTAGACCAACCAGCACCCTGACAGCTGCAGATATTAAAGGAATGATTAGGAAACGACCACCATGAGACTGCTGTAAAATGAGCATTTCCTCCTTAAGGGTTATTAATTTTACACCCAAGTTAAGCCATTTTCCATGCACAGGCCTTTGTTAGCCCCTCGAGGTGGGAAGCTCAGATGCTGCTGTCTGGAAATGTAGCACAGAAACACAAATCATCATGAGGAGCTCTGTATTTGTGTGTCAGTACTTGACAATTTTGATTTTCAGTTGCAGAGGTTGTGACTTAAACATGGTCCCTAGTGTTGGCTCAGTTTCCCTGCTGTTGTTGACTGATTGCATTTTAATTGTCACTCCACATTTAAATCAGAAACTCCTAAAAGGATGTCTGTAAAGTAGCACAGCAGTAGTAAACTTAAGATGAGTAGATAACTCTTCTCCTTTAAAAAAATACATCCCATCCTCACTGGAGTCGTTTACTCTCTCTGCCAATCGTCCCGTCTTTTAAAACCTTCCTCACTTTGTCATTAACATTCTGGTGCCAACAGCTGATTCATGCTGCATCGCTCTTCTGCAGCATTGCAGCACTTCTAAGTGTTTCTTTTTTTTTTTTTGTTGGACCCCAAGAGTGAGATTTGCCAAGATTTAAGCTCTGCACAGTGTCTGCGTTGTCCTTGAACTGTTCATTTCCTTTAGTAAAGTCTCCATGTGTATCTGTTTGTGGAGAGAAGTGTAGTGCAAGTCATGGCACAGAAGTTTTGTGTTTTAAAACTCTCGTGTGTTTTGGAGGTTGTGAAGTGAGCTGTATCTTGGTGCAAACTGATGTAAACTTGCGCTGTGGCCTCTCTGCCCTAACACCCGGGCTTGTTGTGCTGAATCAGGGCTGTAGCTGGAAGCTGGATGCTTTCCAGGCCTGGAGAGGGAAGGGAGGAGCTGGCTTTGCAAATCTCTCCGTCCTCAACATCTGATCAGTCAGCTGCTTCTGCTACCATGAGCCCCGAGTCCTCGTTTTCCTCCGTTTGTTTGTGAGCGAAACCAATCAGAGGACACGCCAACCGATGTGAGCTTTGGATATTTAAGTCTAGTTATTTTAGCATCCTTGAGTTTGAAGTAGTTTTAAATAGTCTGCTGAGTCATTCACTCCCATCTCCCATGCTGCCTCTCACCATGCTGCTGTAGCTCTGCCCCTCGCCTCCCCCTCCCTCCCCTCTCTCTTGCCTCTCAGTCAGCTCGTTCAGGAAACAAGAGCAGACAGAGTAAGCAGTAACACGGGCAGAGCTGGCAGCTGTCTTCCCACCGACTCGGAGACGCGCCGTGCCCACCAGAGAGGGGAGTACTTCCATCAACAAGCCAATAGCTCCGACAGGAATTTTTCATTACACAGTTGTTAGGCAAGGCAGCGGGGAGGTGGGGGAGAGCTGATGTCATTAGCAGGGGTGTGCGAGTGCATCAGCAGCCATGTCACATGCTGCTAGGTGGGTCAGTGATGCGGACGGAGATGCATGGCAGTTTCACCGAGCACAGAGGCAGCAGGTTAGCTACTCCGTCAGCCAGGGTACGGGGAGATGAGATAACTGGGAAACTTCTTTTTTCCTCTTCTAAAGAAGCAGCTCTCTGTGCCTGCAGAGCCTGCTCCTGACCTTTTCCATTTAATGTGGACTAAAACATTCTTCTTTTAGCTGTCTAACACTTTCTCTCCCCCCCTCTCTCTTTTTCTGAATCTCCCAACTGGACATCGAACTAATCAGAGTCAGAGCTGGCTGCGGTGGGCAGCAGGAGGATGCTCTTCCCCAACTGTGGAGGCATGCCCGGCTCCCAGGAGATGCCGACGTCCAGGGGCCCACCGGACGTCACAGACCTGGGCCTGGGCCTACAATCTCTCCGGCTCTCCAGCTGGGACAGACCCTGGAGCAGCCAGGACTCGGATAACCACCCTTCCCCCTCGCAGGTTCAGACCAGCTCACCCTCCAGTAAGTACAAGAAACATTAATGTGTTCATATAAAACAACTTAAAGGTCGACTTCATCAATTTTAACACCACCCCTGAGTACGATTTATGATGGTTGTTTTTCCAAAGAGTGTCTCCTCTTCCTCCTTCTGTGATCCCCCTAATGTGGATTGATAACAGCTGCCTCTTTAACATCCATGAGACAGTGCACCTTGGTTTGTGTGGCCCTCATTTAAAGTAAAATAAACGTTGGTTTTGTCATTGGCAGCAGTCTGTGTGGGAACAAGCTGTAGCGTCACAGGGGAGGATGATGTAGCAGTTTTGCTTTGCAGCATCTCTAGCCATCCAGTGAGCACAAAAACAATCAAGAGAGGCTGAATTCACTTTCCTTTTACAGAGAGAGGGTGTAAGTTTTATTTTCAGGGGGAAAAGTTGTTTCCTTGTCGTATTACCTGTTGATCAAACTAACGATGAGAGGATGTGGTTTCCTTGCTGAGTACATGTTTGGTTTGGATATAACAGGCCTTCGTTGCTGTGAAACGCACATAAAAACACAGATAAAAGACGAGTGTCCCCATCTTTGTAGGTTAAAACGATGCCCCACTTCTCATGTCCCATTTATAGTGCTACAGTTTTCTCACCACACACCCAAACACAAACTCCATTTCTTCATTTAGACTAAACTGGGCCTGCAACAAACTGGGACAGAGCTCTGAACTGTGCGGCCTACAGCTGAATAATCCCCAGAGCCTCATGTTCACCGTGACAGGCCGCACAGTTCATGTCTGTGGCTGCTGCCAGCTGAGTCATCTGCTTATCAAGAGGAAGGAAGATGCTTGTTAATACTTGAGGAATTGCTGCTCACTGAACTTTGTTTGGAGAAGGTGTCAGATGGATTTGGTAACCCCCCCTCTCTCTCACCCTTCAGAGGGAGACTTTTAGCCTCAGTAACAAGATTGTGTTTCAGATTAATTAAAAGGAGACGAGCCCAAAACGTCAAATTTAAAACCGAAAGTGCTTCAAGTATTGGCTCGAGCATTTGGGTGGCTCTTGGCAGGAGCCTTTGCATCAAGTACCCTCCTTTACATGCTAATTTCGCAAACTTGAATTAGGTCTCACACACCAGCTCACAAACTCAATTTTCTGTACTTTTTTTTCCGCTGCCCTTGAGGCGTTTTTTTTTCTTGTTGGCAAAGTAAAGCTGCTCTTACAAAAGTACCCAGGAGTTCAAGTCCTAAGAGTTTCAAGGGAGTGAAAGTCCATTATTGTACACTTTCTGAAAAGAGGAAGCAAGTTTGTTTCTTGAAGTCTTAGCTGTGTGAAAACTGATGTGTAATACCCTGTAATTTATTTATCCGAACAGAAAAGTCTGACTGTAGTTGATTTAAAAAGCTTGAGATACATATTATCAGAAATCTGTGATCAAGATTTCTGTTTGAAAACTGCAGCATGGTGTGACTCTGTGAATTTCAGTTCAGTCGTCCAAAAGCAAATGGAGCCACAGGACAGTTTTTGTCCTCTCTGCTCTTTCAGATCACCCTGGAGTGAGTCATCTTAAGGCTTTAAATAATAAAACCGCTGTTTCTTCAGTGCTAGGTATTCTCAACAGTCCCTTCAGTAACATCCTGGGGAAGCCCCCGGGTTATCTGCCCCCTGACTCCATGAGCATCACGGCTGATTTCTTGGAGAAGTTCCCCAGCATGGCTCGCATGGCTAATCGTCTGGACTCCAGCTCCTTCTTGGACTCTCGCTCCAGCAGCCCCGAGGATTCAGAGACCAGTGGGTTCAGCTCCGGCTCCGACCACCTCTGCGACGTCCTGGTGAGAAATCAGACTTTTCTGACACTGGTAGTATATTTCAGGTTATTATAGGAAATCATAAATGATCACACGCTGGCTGAGCTTCTACTTCAAACAAAGTTTTATGTGTGACAGGCCTGTAATCTTAATTTATGGCCAGATATTGGTGCTGACAGGAAAGCCAGACTGGTTTAGAGATATGAGTGTTTGGAAACAGTGTCTGTGTGATAAAATCTTGTTTTTATGTGAAGTATTATTTCAGTGAGGCACCTCGCTTTTTTCTGATCAGTTCTTGTTTTTATTTGCTGCTCTTATCTGTGCTTTGTTCAAACTCAATAATTTACTTTGCCATTATTCTGAACAGCTCCACATAAAAAGTATTAACACAATATATATATGGAACAAATCAAAGTGCTTTACAATGTTGAGAACAACAAATCAAACTTTTTTAATTCTTTATTTTCCTTTTCTGGAAGGAAGACATTAGGACACATACTTGAAATGGAAAAGTAACAGTTTTCTATGCAATTCAGTTTATTTTTCTTATTTACTTAACTATGTGCAACATGGGAGAGGCAGATTGTGTACATAAGAGAAACCAAAAAATACATCGTAAATGGTCTCGAGAGACAGAAAAGCAAAACAAAACCATAATCACATTGAAGTTAGCAGAGATAAGCTTTAATCCTGATAAGATTCTTTTACCATTTTTTGAAATTGTGATGCTGCGATATTACCCAGGGTTCCTACATGTCCTTAAAAAGTCTTAAATTCATTGAAATTTTATAATTTGGTCTTAAATAAATGACTCAAAGGTCCTAAATTTGTCAGGGCAAGATTTGTTAATATTTTATTGATTTTATTTTTTTTGTGGGACTTTTCATGAAGGAGATCTAGAGTAAAAATTGTCTTACAAGCTGCTGATATTTACCTGCATCCTTGCTAGGCACTCTGACGATGGGTCGCTGTTTGCTTTATTGGTTAATATCTGTGTGTAAAAGTGCAACTTTATGCTCAACAAACAGTCAAAAAATAAAAAAACGTCAACTGCATCATGACATCAAAGTCTCGCTCTTGTCATTTTCTGAAACTTAGCAGCCCTGTGTCTGAATGGGTTGGACATATTTGACCCAGTTGGTCCAAAATTTAAACATTAACAAGAACATCTTTTGGCAGATGTAAACTAGTTGTAAGTATCTACATTATGTAAAAAATTACTATTTTAATCCACTTCTTTGGCTGATGGCTTTTTTTACATGCACAGAGCAATATGCTGAAAGATATTTCTCTCTGCTTCTTATCTGAAAAATCAACATTTCCTACAAATAAACTTCCAAATCGTGGAGGTACGCCTGAAAAGTAAACAAACCTGAAGGAAAATTAACAGTGTTTTCCACAGCCATGCATGCATGTTCAAGTTGTTTATTGCAAAACTAAATAACCCCTTATGACCCCTTTTATTGAAGTTGCTTAGTTTAAACCACTGTGAAAAAACTGGAGCTTTAAATTAACTAAAACATCCTTAAATGAGATAAGAATGTTGTACATATGACTCTCAGAGAAAAGAATAAGCAAAATCAGCTGAAAATAATCAAAGTCTGGGAATTCATCTCTCAGCAGAAGCATTTGTTGCAGGTAGTTTTCGTAGAGTTTTCATGTTTGTTGTGCCTGGTGTAAGAGACGATTGTACCAGCTGTCTTTGTTAAGTAACTGGTTTTGTGGCAATAACTTCAGCACTCTTTGAATGTTTATAAATGATGTTGCTCTTTTATCTACACGTCTTTCTTTCAGTCTAATCTGAGGATCTCACCCCCGCTGCCATACCTGGCCTCGAACATGCAGAAAGATCTCCTGCGTCTTGGCTCTCGTCTGGACCCGCAGGACTCCAGTTCTCCTCTGACTCCACCATCCAGCGCCAGCCCTGCCTCCTCAGCCATGTCTCGCCGCTGGCGTACTGGATCTCCGTGGCCCGGCGCCGACGTGCTGGACCAGTCGGATGATGTTTTCAGCATTGAGAGGGAGGCTCGTCTGCACAGACAGGCTGCAGGTAAAGTCTAAAAACCCTCTTTATGCACAATTAAAATGTTTCCTAACCACAGTAGATGTAGTAACAGCCTTTCTGTGTCTGAACTCTGCAGCTGTGAACGAGGCCACGTTCACCTGGAGTGGTCAGCTGCCTCCCAGAATAAACAAGGATCCTCTGTACTCCTGCAAAGTCTTTCTTGGTGGCGTGCCCTGGGACATCACAGAAGGTAATTGCTGATTTAATTTTACTGTGCAAGAACTCTCCCAAACTTTACAGACTCTTATAACAGCACGCTGAGTGTTTGAAAAATCATCTGTACAGGTTTAGATGCAATACGAGCAAAAATAGTTCATTCAAGTGATTAAAATTCATTACAACTTTGACATGTGGTGCATTCAGGCTCCTTCTACTGGAGTAAGAAAATGTATCCAAAAAATAACTTTATAATTGTGTACATTCACATTTAATCAAATTAGTTTTTGTTTCCTTGAGTTCGAGATGAAATTTCTTGGGAAAAACTTACTCTGTGGAAACTTAATGATGAATCAGCATGTTAAGCGACTTCAAATCTGTTTCAAAGATGTGACTTGATAAAAATAGAAGTATGATGACATATTTCGGGATGTTCAGCTGTTTTCTCAGAGCTGATGTTAGATTTTTTTTTTGTTTTCTAGATTTAAGAGGTGTGGTTGTGGAAAGTTTTCACTTGACGTGTGATGGACGTTTTATTCTCTTCTCTCGATTTCAGCCGGTCTGATAAACACCTTCAGCGGTTACGGTCCTCTGACTGTGGAGTGGCCTGGTAAGGATGGAAAGCACCCTCGCTGTCCTCCCAAAGGTAATGTGGCTAAAGGTAACGACAGACTGGTAGGCTATTTTTTTCCTTCATGGTTTTAGGGTGGCACTGTGGTGAGCACACGGGGAAACTGGTGAGTTTCTGGTTAGTGTGAAGCTGCTTTGATGTGATAGTGGGGCTTAAAGCATGGTGGTAGTTATTCTTTTGGTGCTTTAAACCCTTGGTATTTTCTAATTTCATTCTCCCGAGGTAGATAGTCAGTGTCTAACTTTCTTGTGTCAAACTTCTGATTTCTGTTTGCAGCATTAAAAGTGTGAATCTGATCAGCAGTTGAATGTCATTTTATTTTCTCATCCACTTAAAATTCAATTAATGAAGAGATTTTGACTGATTTATATTGTCTGAAGGAAAAGCTATTTTAAAAACCTCTGAAGTTATTTTTTTTCCTTGTACACATGCTGTAATTCCTTTCATTCAATGACTTTGTTGAGCCACACAACTTGAAAGCGGTGTGCTTACACATTTTCTTGTTTCTTGAATGTTCTGCTTTATGTTTTCAGGCTACGTTTATCTGGTGTTTGAGAATGAGAAGTCTGTCAGAGCGCTGCTCCACGCCTGCTCCCAGGACCCGTTTCACCCCGAGGACAACAGAGAGTACTACTTCAAGATGTCGAGCCGCCGCATGAGATGCAAGGACGTGAGTAGAAAATGAACTTGCAGTCTGCAATCATGCACCATTGTCTCTGGTGATTTGACACCTTTACTACAATTCTAGCTTTTTCAGGTCAAATTTATTACCTGAGGTTAAACAAGCCAAATTTTCCATGTCACCTGAAACAATTTGACTAGTTTTAAAGGGTTATTTAATAAAAAAAAGCTTTTGTTTGGAAGAATGAGTTTCAAAATTATGATCCGAAATCTCAAAGTTGAGCTTTGTGGTCAGGAAAACACCTGAGGATTCATGGTTTATTGATGCGTGTTCCTCTTGTGTTTCAGGTGCAGGTGATTCCCTGGGTGATCTCCGACAGTAACTACGTGCGTTGTCCAGCTCAGCGTTTGGACCCCAGTAAGACCGTGTTCGTTGGCGCGCTGCACGGCATGCTGAACGCCGAGGCTCTGGCCAGCATCATGAACGACCTGTTTGGAGGAGTCATGTACGCCGGCATCGACACCGACAAACACAAGTATCCCATCGGTGAGAAGTCGGGTTTCCTGCTTGTGACTTGTACTAAAAGAAAATAGCAGCTTCTGTCCGTTTATGCAGTTTAGTGACATCCTTAGAGCAAAGAAAAAGTAAAACTAACCCTGTTCTGACTACAAACGCATCAAATTTTAAATGTTTGATGCTTTTAAATCCATTAAAAAACACTTTTGTCCATCTTGTCTCCTTTTGAAAGTAAATACAATCTGATAATTTGGAAAGCGACATTAAACACCAGGAAGTCTGACTTGGTCCTTTATGTTTAGGAAGCTGAAAAAAAGGGATTCAAATCAGCTATTTCAGTGTGAACATACTTTACATAATTCAATCAAGGCTGTTTCATGTGTCTCTGCTTGTGTTCAGGCTCTGGACGTGTTACTTTTAACAATCAGCGCAGTTACCTGAAGGCTGTTTGTGCAGCATTTGTGGAAATCAAAACCCCCAAGTTTACAAAGAAGGTAAGACAATACATTTTTTTTTTTTATTGAGATTGCTAGAGAAACATACAGTTTTCTGCTGTGAAAGCTTGTTTCACTCCATTCACTTCCTGCGTCCTCTCCCTCAGGTCCAGATTGATCCCTACCTTGAAGACTCCATGTGTCAAGTTTGCCTTCGCCAACCTGGGCCTTTCTTCTGCAGAGACCAGGTCAGTGAAAACACATCAGCTCAGCTCTTTACATCTTCAACACTCACTTCACTGCCAGCAGGACAAACAACTTCTTCTTCTCAAGCAAATTCTGATATGCAGTCGTCAAAACTTTTAAAGAAAATTACCTCAGTGAAAAGTTGTAGTGAAATACACTTGACTTGATTTGCATTCAAGGTGATCCACCTGGAAGTATTCTTGATTTAGTTTTAATTTATTATAATCTTTGAAGACTTGCTCAGTTAACAATGTTTTGGATCTTGGTAAAATGTTTTGTTGACATCTTTTTAGCCCTGTGGTGCATAGTGGTCACTACAGTGGACACCTGTTTAAAAGTTATTTACTGCTAAATTAAATGGTTCATGTGGTGGAAATTCATATATTAGCCTGTGTCAGGATATTTTTATTCTTCTTAGGGCCTGATAAATTTTTTCAATTCTTTTTCCAAATGTATATATTTTTGATAAAAGTTATAGACAAACATTTGAGGGTAAACAGGGTAATAACTATGAATTATTCAGTGTTAAAATGGATGAAAGAGTTAAAATGTTTCGCAAAGCATCAAAAAAAGATTACTCATGAAATTACTAAAAATAAATAAGTCAAACAAAAAAGTCATATTTACATTAAGTTCTCACTGTTTTAAGTTGAATGCTCAGTTATAAATATTTGAAAGAAAAAAAAAAAAACGGAAAACTTTTTTTCATGCTTTAAGACAAATAAAAACACTGAAGGGAAAAATCCTGACAGACTTTCATAATTCATGCGTCAGAGGGTTAATTAAGCTTGTCCAAAGGTGCGTTTTCATTACCCTTGGATATGCGCAAAATTTAAATAGCGCTATAAAAACTGGTGATGGAAACACCTGAATTTCGAAAAAAAACGAAAATATCGCTATAAAGTTTTCACGCTTTCATGAGGTGGTTTTTCAGACGTTTCTACATTCAAATATATCGCAAAAGCGCAATGGAAACACTTTTTCCGCAATCTTACATCACAGGACGTGACGTACCTGGTCACATGATCACTTCTCTGTGAGTAAACATGGTGCGCTACGTTTGGACACAGGAGGAGACGGAGACTTTTCTTGCAACTATTTTCAAGAAAAACATAAACATCACTACGCCTACACGCAACAGGTTTTGAGCGTCCATCTTCCAGCCTTGAAATCTCGCGGGATGATATTTGACGAGAGTTACGGCGCTACTGCCGAGAACAACCTTCAATGGAAACACGTTCAAAGTGCAAATATTCTTTGTCGAAATTTTAGGAATATCGCTTTTATTTTGCGAAAAACTGTAATGGAAACACGTTCAAAGAGTCAGAGGAACAAACTTCAAACATTTTGATTCTCTGCTACAAGTTTTCTCTGTTACTGTGTGAAGGGATGTTACAAACTGCTACACTGTAACCTCACTGTATTGAGAGGTTATTATAGTTTAAATAGTTGTGAGTTTTTGTGTCTGATCCACAGAGTGTTTTATTCACTGAAGCAGCTCATTAAAGTGTCGTCTCTCGGTGTTGCCCCTCAGGCCTGCTTCAAGTACTACTGCCGCTCCTGCTGGCACTGGCAGCACTCCATGGACATCTTGAGCAACCACCGGCCCCTCATGCGTAACCAGAAGAACCGAGACTCCAGCTAGAGCAGACGGACCCGGGCGCTCTGAAGGGCCCGGGGAAGAGCCCGACTGCACGGGGCGAAGTTACCCGCCGAGGAGAGCACGAGTGCCGGACGTCCTCGGTGCGAGGAACCCACGGCACTCCACCAGGCACTGGGGATATCACTGTAGAAAATGTTCACTTTTTGCACTTGCTACATTTTTGCTGTTGTTCACAGTGGCACTATGCACAGTGACCTTGTTGGGAGAAACAAGGGGCCCTTCACACTTATGCATTTTCCCAGACTTGTGGCCAGACTGAGAGTTGGGAGTCAGCCCAAGGGTAAGAAGTGGATAAAATGCCATTTCTTTTTTCTTTTTGTTTACATGTGTTGCATAGTGAAGAGCAATCACGCAAGTCTCATTGCCGTTCATTGGCAGATGCCATACAGTGCCTTTAAATTTTTATTTTTTTCCCCTCCTCCCTCCCCAACCCCCAGTTGGCACCCGTTTTTTCCTGTGCAAGCCAACTGGTGTTTCTTACTTTTGGGAGTTGAATGTTGGGCTTCATTTAACCAGTGGCATTTCAGACATTTTTACGCAGTTTTTTACTAATTTGTACACAAACGGTTTTAAGTCATGACATAAAAATTTTGAACAGAATTCTACCAGGCGGCTGTTTATGGGAAAACCCCCCCTTTTTATTTTTTCTCATGCATTTTCTGTAGTTTTTTTTTTTTTCCTTTTTTAATTTTGCCCTCCCAAGTTTCAGCTGAATGGGCTCAGTACTTCTTTAACTTGCTTTATTGTTCCAGTTATATTAATTTCAACTGGCAGTCCGTCATTTCTCAAGCTATCGATGGAGCCTGTTGAGACTCAAGTGAATGAGCATTTGATTGTACATAGTTTTTGATTTTTGCACTTTTTAATTTGCACGTTTGGAGAGGTGGCAGTGGTTTTTAATCACTTTTGTACATCAGCAGGGGGACACGCCTACGTTCGAACAGCTGCTTGTTTCCTGTTGAATGTAAGAACTTCCACATTGCTTATGATAATTAACCTATCCAGAGCTTGAGTAGACCCCAGTAAAAATCGACTCCATGCTTTATTATTCCATTTTGCCTTCCTGTTCCAGTTGAACATCTATTCATAATAAGCTGTGTGCCAAAGACAAAGTGTCTTTTCTTTATCCATTAAGTTTGTCATGCTGAGCTTGTTGTCCCTTTAGCCCAGCTGCTTTTTAGAGTTTTGAAAGTCTACCTCATTGTGGTCTGCCAAGTTTGCTGCTACTTACAGTTGTGGAGTATGTTCAGATTGGGCACAATAAAGGTGTTTAAGCATTACCTGCTGCGTTTGGACTCGTCATTCACAGAACAGACTCTGGTCTCATTGGCTGTGCGTGCACACGCTTTCAGGTTCTCAGATTTCCTCATATAAAAGTCTTTCTTCAAACATTGGTGTTTTCTTGAGCCTTTAGTTGCAATGTAGAGAGAATGAGGAAGCTCCAGTGAGAATGTGATGCTTTTTTAAGGTTAATTGTGTATGAAAAATAACCAAACACCTTGTAACTAAAAGAAGAATGCACTTAATAAAATGTAACCTAATTAGCTTTGATCTTCACAGTTTTTGTCGAGCATAACAAATAACTTTGAAAAAAACTGAGATTTGAGTACAGAATAAAGCTTTAAGTCAGAGTTAGAAGCTCACTTTCCTCCATAACTCTTACCTGAAAGCAGGATATCAGGGAATCACTCTTTCGGTGTTTCTGTTGACTAAAATTTAAAGTTTCAGGTTCTAGTTGAGATTTTTTGGGGGGTCAGATTCCTTATAAGTGGATGAGAAAGAATTTCATCAATTTTCTGTTTCTTCTTTTCTTCTCCATGTGCTGTATACAATTCTGCACTTTTTAATTCATTTCACCACACACGCAGCTTTAAAGTGTCTCAAAGTTCTTACTTCAGGTGAATGGACCCCAAAACTGTGATTACAAAGCTTTTTAGCATTATTTTGTCACTTTTAAACCTCATTATTTTCAAAGTTTTGATGTGACTTTTGCTGAGCTGCACTGTCCTTTATTTCAGTATATAATTGACTCTGTGTTCACTACAGGGATGTGCAGATTACTTAAAACTCAACATTGAAGTCTGGTTCTCATAACTTTAGTAAAAAATGTAAGCATATTTTGCATAACTCAGGGGTGTCCAAAGGTTTTTCTAAGGGCTATATTTCATTTTTGTAAAAAATAACCCGGGGTCAGCAGCTAAAATAAAAATTTCGTTAAGTGATATCTAGGGTAAAAAATAATCTAAGAGTGGTAAAACATCTTTGTTCCATTATTACAGACTGAAATCAAACCTTGCCTTGATACCAGATTATATATATATAAATAGATAAGTGATCAGTTTTTCTGCAGTGTCACGTGCTGCATTAACATCCACAAACTCTGCTTCTGACCAAGGAAAATGTTCTCCATTTGAGGGCGATATAGGCAAAATGAGTCAGGATGTTTTTGTGGAAGGATCAGGATCTGGATTTGATCAGGATTGTTTTTCATATTCAGACTATTTTGACCTGCAAACAACAGTTTTAGCCCCAAATATTTCTTATTCTGCATATGTATTTACAGCAGTTTCTGCCTTTTCTGCAACTTTTCATTATTTTAGTCACATCGTCCATTTATTTCAAAAGAATTGCTGAGTGTCTGCAGCTAATACACTTGTTGCTTGACTTAGGACATGCTTGAAAAACTGATAAAGCACAGGAGAGTCAGGCCAGAGTTCCTGTTGCTGTTTTCAATCAGAGAGAGTAGATATTTAGTCATGCCTCATTCATATCTAGTTTGATAGAAAACTTTTATACATAATCTTAAATATTTGGTAACCAGCAAAAGCGAGCTGTTCTCCCTGATTCTCTTTTTTGTAGCAGCCAGATTTATTTTCAGGCTAAGTCACAAATGTTAAAAAATAGCCTGTTGGGTATTTGAAAGACGGATAATATAAATTCAAACTCTATTGAGCCTCTAACTATTCAAAAATAGGTTGTACATGTTTTTATTTCCCAGTTGTCCCACACTCTGTGCTCCTGCTGTCACTCATTGGCTCAAACACCTGTCAATCAAAACTCCCTCTGGCTCTGGCCCCGCCCACTTCCGGCTGATCACTTCACCTGTGACAAAAACCTGGAGACGCTGCAGCTTTGATGGAAAAAGATGTTTAATCTCTGCTATGACTTTTAAAATAAATTAGAATTTGGGGAAACTTTGGTCGATTTGATCCACGAATCAGGTGAGTTTGTTCTTCAGAAACAGACGAAAACGTAACTAAGCCTTAAACTGTTTATCGTGACTGTGATTTCACTGATTTCGCTTCAGTCACGTGATTTACAGTTTTGATAAATCCAAACAAGATAGCTTCTTTTTTTCAATTATTTGGAAACACTTGGTTAAAAAACTGTTTTTAATATTTCTTTATCATTTGATTAAATAATAATTTCAAATATCACCAGAAAAATTCCTTCAATGTTAAATTTAAATTTATTTGTGTTGATTTTTCCACCCAGCTCCAGAGTTAAACATCCTATAATGGCATAATTGTCCAAGACAAATTCCAAAGTTTACAGAAAAGAAAAAAAAGAAGAAGAAAAGAAAAAAACTCCATGCATTTTTATTATTTATTTACTACTACTTACAGTAGTTTGTTCAGATTACCTATACCAATACTGTCAACTAATTTATCTTATGTAAATTTCTTTTACTCTGGAAAATAGTGATTTAAATGTTTAAAATATAAGACTGAGACAATTATGCTTTTAGGCTGTTTAAGTGTGTATGTTTATCTTTTCACTTTTGTTATGTTGCAGCCTGATGTCACAACATTTGAAAATTTTCTTTTAAATTAATTTACTCTCATTATCCAATTATAACCACTTAAAAATAAAACTTAAACATTTTTTCAAACTTTCAAAATAGAGGAAAACTGAAAGGTCACATAAGAAGTCCAGAAGTGCAGTCTGAATGTTTATATCAATGTGATATTTCTGTTTTTCTTTATTTATAAAGTTTATAAAAAATACGCTGAAATTCATTTTTCATTTACAGGCTGCAACATAAAACAAGAGTGATAAAGTGAAGGGGGTTTGAACACTTTCTGAGTTTACACTCCTGATCTAAATCTCAAGACCAGTTAAAAAATTGCACGAATTTACCTTTAACACTGTTGGATCAGAACTTTGGAAAAGTTGATGTAATTAACATTTTGCTCTGTTGGATTTTAAAAAGGTTCTAAGTTGAGTTTCAAAATGCACAAAGAAGAAATGAGAGTGAGACAAAAAAAAATGAGAGCAATTTATTGAAAACAGTTAAAGTTAAATTCATCAGCTGATCAAAAGTTCAAAACCACAGCTAACAAACTGAAAGGAAAGAAAAAGAAAAAACTAAAATAGAGATAAAAGTTTGAGGAGCCCCACTGTTCTTGTTGAACACTTCAAAAATTTGTTTGAGCTGCTTGATGTGAGCTGACGTTCATTTTTGTAAACTTTGTCTCACTCTCATTTCCTCTTCTTGCATTTTGAAGCTCGACTTGGAAACTTTTTAAAATCCAACAGAGCAAAATATAAATTACAACTTTTCAACTGGTGTTGAGATATTGATCAGGAGTGTGTGTAGTTAGTAATAACTCATGATTGTTACGCTGGAATTTTCTCTTCAGAGTAAAAAGAAAAGAGGGAGAGTTTTTGTTGATGTTTCACGTCACTTTATTCAGACTCATGATTTTAAAGTCCTCGAGGTGTTTTAAAGTTCATTCCCACAGACGGCTGAGTCACCTGGAGGTTGGAAAGGCCGCCGAAATCCTGCAAGAGGAAGAAATAAACTGTGAATGTGATCAGAAGTGACTTAATTTATTTATCTCTGTCCCAAAGGTTGATACAATAAATCTGTTTTTAAAAAGAGAAATGTGACCGTCTCTACATGTCATTATTAAAGATCAGTAATCAAAACACATGAAGCCTTCCTCTGTTCGTTACTGAGCTGTTGATAAAAATGTAGCTTAAAATATATGTTACAAAGTTTTTCTGCTGAGAGATATTTTTTATGTTGAAAACAGATGCAAATAATTATTTTGGGGATGATAATTCTCCATCATGTCAGATAATAAGCTATTTGACCAGTCAACTGTTTGATATTAAAATTTTCAGTGCAAAACGCCAAATTAAATAATAAAATAACTCATTTAAATCTAAATATTACTCATAATTACGACAGAATATTAGGGCCACATTAAGAATTATTTTTTTTGCTTTATTTTATTACAAGATTAAAGTCGAAATTAATGATTTTACTATGAGAATTAAGTCAAAATTAATTATTTTACTTCATGATTAAAGTTGAAGTAAAGTCGTATGGGAAGTAGGTATGGAAACGATTCAGTGTTCTAATACTTATGATAATCTGATGCTGATTTGCTAAAAGTTGAAGCATCTCCTTGTTTGTAAAACCCAAGTTAAAGTATAATTTGATGAAATGCTCCGTGGTCCTCATTTCCTCCTCCATGTAGACTGTCCTTGATTATATTTCAACTTTATTCTCGTTGTAAATTACGTCATTACTTTTAACATTAATGTCGTAGTAAAATAATTAATTTCGACTTTAATCTCATAGTAAAATATGAAGTAAAAAAAAAAAAAAGTAATGTGGCCCTAATTCTCCGTCGTCCATAATGCCTGTTAAGAACTTTTATTTCTGAATTTATCAAATAATATATTCAGAAGGTTTTTAACTGCTATGAGTCTCTAAGTTGAGAGCATGATCCCTGTTTAGTTTTGGTCACTCACCAGCATCTTGAGCATTTCCTTTGTGTCTGGATCAACTTCAATGAGCTCCTGGTCAAGAGCAGAAATCTAAGGGAGATAAAAAATAAAGAGAAACAACAATTTAACCTTGTGAACTGTTTTTATTTTATGTTAGACCCTTCACTGTGTTGGCATCAGCTTTCCAGTAAAAAAGTGAACAGTCAGTCTCCGTCCATTACAGAAAAGTGTCTCAACAAGATAATTTGATAAACTTTGAGGTCTAATTTCTGCATCTCGAAAAAAGATTCAGGAGAGTTTTCCAAAACAAAGCCTCCAGTCTGCTGTCGAGAAACAAAGAGGAGAGTGAACAAACCTCAGGGACGTAGTTGTCTCTCCTCTCTCTCTCCTCCTCCTGCAGCTTGATGGAGATTCCTCTGACTGGACCGCGCTGGATGCGCTTCATCAGGTGTGTTACATACCTGAGAGGAAACAGAAACAACAAAATAAACATATTAACTTGCATTGTTATAAATTAGAGACACTGATGTCTTCAAAGAATGAGTTCATCTGATGAAATCAAGTAAATTTCACGGGTAATTTAAGATGAAACTATCTTGAGCCAAGATGTCGATTAAAGCAGTTGCTTAATTAGTTTCATAGTGATCAACAGTTGGAGAGTACAACACAATCAAAAAGCTTCACTGAATTAAAAATGTTGCTTTTAATTGTTTGCTGAGGGTGAGCTCTACTGATTTACATCTGTCTTGACAAAAAGGAATCTGGTTTCAGAGTCAGAGAACACCTCAAGCAAAAACACAAACTATAGAAAAAAACACTAAAGAACAGGTTTTTTCAGTGCATGCATCAAATAAATGTTTCTCAATAAAGAAAGACCATCCATTCCAGGAATAACTCCATTAATGTATAAAAATGTCTACAGGAAAGTGCATCAGACAGGTCTCTGAGGAGATTTACAGTCTGCTGACTCACTCTGCATTTTCTTAATCCTCACTCCAAACATTAAAGAGACAGAGCTACTTCACATAAGCACAAACACTGAAGGTGCAAAACAAAAAGCCAAAGCAGATAAAATTCATTGTTTTACATTATACCTGACATATGACTGGATCTTACACCTTCAAAGTCACTGTCAACATTGACACAGAGCTTAAAGCTTCACATACATCAACACAACACTGCTGTCCAAGATGTTTTTGTGAAAGGGAAACCACATGATGCTGAACAAATGCACAAAACATTCAGTCCTGTTGTTTTGTAATTACTTTTGAGGTGCAGTGATTACAGATTCAGGTCTTGTCAGGCAAAGAATGCATAATAAAACATCTGTAAACATTTGGCAGCTTTTCCCTTTATCATATTAAATTGTGAAATACTGTCATATCATGTGCTCTGACAGACAAACGAAATTTTGTGAAATCATCAAAAAAGTTAAACTTGTCAGATTTCTATAGGAGCTCATTTCTGCCAGTTAAAAAATGAATGAAAATAAATAAAAAATTATAAATAATAAAAAATGAAAATAAAAATGATAATCAGGTTTTGATGAGATTTTTTAGTCATATCAAGTAACAACTATGAGGTTAAAAAAAAGACACAATTTTAAGCAAAAAAGTCAAAATTTTGTGACCAGAAAAGTCAAAGTTGTGATATTCATGTGCTCCAGCTGCCATTGTAGCTCCTGCATCTCCTCACTTTTCCATTAAGTTCTCTGAAGGCTGCGCTTGTTCAACACTTTTCCAAGTGAATCTTCTAGCAAAGATAATATTTCATTGAGAAGTTGAATGTAACTTTCAATGTACCCATAGTTAATTTCTCTATGAAATTAAAAACACGCTGGCACTATCTCACTTTCGACTTCTTAGCTCATAAATCCAACTTAAAAATCTCAGCAAAAGTCAGTTTTTCATTTCTATTTTTTGAACTGAGCTTCTACAGATATCCATTAGAATTATACTGGAAAAAAGACAGTTAATAATAAAATTAAAAAAACATTAAGTCATTTTGTCATCACTCCATCCATAAACTTGGAGAAGCCAGTAACAAAAAACTCAGTGGTTCCTCTGTGTTTCTTTTGGGAAAAACTACAATGACAGTTTTTCTCTTTTGACCCAAGACATCTTTTTTTCTGCAGATGCTTCGCTCATGAACACAGATCACATATGACAAAAGCTATAAGCAGCATTAACATGCAGCTGTGCATCTTTCTGCAGCATATTTGCACAAACAGTGAATGGAACTCACCCAGCAATCTTGTTGCGCAGAGGTTTGCTGGGAATGATGGCGATGTCCTCACACACCCTCTTGTTGGTGTGGAAGTCATTGCCCAGACGAGTGTAGTACTTCTCAATAATGACCCTGGCGGCCTTCTTGACTGTCTTGGTCCTGACTCGCCCCTGGAGAGAATCAACAACCAGGAAAACTCAGAAACATTTCAACAGAAGCCAAAAACATACACAAATGAGGGAGTAAATAATACGAAAATTTCCTGTTTATTAAATGGAAAATTCTCAAGCAGGTGGTAACACAGGGAAAAAAACAGTCTCATCACTGTATCCACATGTAAACATTACTTTTCTGCCTCTCTGACCCACGATACTTCATCTTTCTTAAAATTCGATCGATTACACACATTTAGAGACACTTCCTATATCATATTTTGATGATATCACAACTTTACACCCAGTTTGGTGGGAGGTTAATGTAACGCTCCTGTTGTCTTTGTGTCAATTTGACCAGATTTCAAAAGTCATTTTCTCATAACTTTGTTTTTCTTTCATATAATTGGTTGAATATTACATGGATGGTTCCATGTCATGCTATTTTTAAAATGTAAAATTAGCTATGACTATCACTGTTAAGTCATTTGTTTTGAACAAGTTTATAGCCTCTTCCTGCCATTAAAGAAATTTAAATGATTTCAAAATTATATCACTTTGACAAACACGTGTCTGTGATGTTACATCAATTTATTCACCTCTGATAATAACCTTAGTGCAAAATAAATAAATTTGAAAAATTGCCTTTTTCTACTCAAATAAGAGGTAGACTTTTATGTAAATAAGGTCTATTTTTCACGAAAGTACTTGTTAAACGTATGTGAATATGTTGGAAACATCTTCACGAAAATAGAGAAAAAAAATTGGAAGAAATTTTCATTTTGTACGTTAATCTGAAGACAAGAGGATTCATTTAGGTAATTTCTTGAGTCAATTTAGTTACTAGAAATAATAAATAAAAAATGGCTTTTTCTTGATTTCAATTAAATTGTTAAAGTATGACTTTTCAGGCCTCAAACTAAGAAAAAATAATCTATAACCTTAAATCTGATGCATTTGTTTTGGACTAACGGTCAGACTCCGTTTAACACAATACTTACATCTGACAGTTGGCCAATAATAAACGGCAAAAATGCGACAAATGTCAAATAATCAAAAATCACACTTAGCGAATTGGACCACCACTCTTTTTTATTTAATATAATGTGTATTTATGACTTTTAGCTGTGTTTTTCATAGTTTAACCGTCAGTTGGTTGGTTACACCGGAGCGTTTAGCCGTTTCTTTCTAATCTGACTCCACCTAAAGCGTCAATACTCAGTTTTGTTAAGTCTTTGTGCTGCTTTTGAACAGAACTCCACTTCAAACCTTTTATTTTGAGGACAGGCAGTGAGGATTAATGTGGATTCAGGGGGAATAAGAAACGAAGTGTTCTCTTTAGGTACCCACCATGTTGACTTGGACCGGCGGAAGAGAAACACTACAGGGTAACAGATGAAGTTTATACTCAACTCTGTCACCCTGGTAACAGCGACTCCTAACGGCGGGAGGAGGGAACTGCAAGGGCGCTGAAAGTCAGTCAGTACAAGGGTGTCCACAAAGTCTCTTTACAATTCAAAAAATATACCAAAAAAGCAATTAACCCTCTGATGCATGAATTAAGTAATTCAGTGTCAGGATTTTTCCCTTGAGTGTTTTTATTTGTCTTAAGGCATGAATAAAAGTTTTCCTTTTTTTTCAAATATTTGTAACTGAGCATTCAACATAAAAAGTGTGAACTTAATGTAAATATGACTTTTTTTTTAAAATTTCTTTCCTTTTTTTTTTTGTAATTTCATGAATAATCTTTTTTTTTTGTTTGTGAACCATTTTAACTCTCTTTCAACCATTTTAACATGGAATAATTTATAGTTTATACGTTTTTTCACTCTCAAATGTTTGTCTATAACTTTTTAAAAAATACATACATGATTGTAAAAAAAATTTGGAAACATTTTTTCAGGCACTAAGAAGTATAAAAATATCCTGACACAGACGAATATGAATTTCCACCACATGAACCACTGAATTTAGGAGTAAACAAGTTTTAAATAGGTGTCCACTGTAGTGACCACTATGCACCACAGGGTTAATGACATATTTGAATCAGAATTGTTCTATTTACTCAGCAGTTATCCATGTTTTTAACTCCATTGAATATGTTAATTTCAAGTATCCTGTTAATGAACATGGCTCTGTTAAATGAACCCCTGCAAAAAATTTGGCCAATCCTTGAGGAAAGGCACAAAGTGTTTCATGGTTTATTGAAAGAAAAAAAAAATAGAAACACAGACCAAGCAAAACTACAGAAGTAAGTGTGAAGGAGATCTACTGTCAGGTCTGTGAATTTTTGCTTGAGACAAGAAATTAATGGAGACAAGGATGATGTGGGATAAGGGAAGGAGTAGATGACCAAGAACATCTGGGGAAAATATAATCATGTAATACCAGCATTTCAGCCTTCTTCTAAATAAATGAGTCCCCCTAATGAATTATATATAAATATGAAAAAAAGAATGAAGTATCTACTCCATATTGTGTCACACTTTCCACATACGCGTCTGTTCATTTGCTTTTTTTGGTTAATTTCTTCAATTGTAAAGACACTATATGGACACTCTGTACTTGTGTATTGTTGATGCAAAATTGTAATTATGTTCAAAACAACTGAAGATGAAAGGTTTGGGAAACCCTGGCTTACATTAAAGAGATATCACGTTAAATCAACTCTTTTTGATCTTGAAATCTTACATTTTCTTTTCCTCAGATACGCATAAATACAATCTTCTTAGAGAAAGTGTAAAATTTGAAGTTTCTACACTGCAGAAGTCTTCCATTCAACCCTTTGATAATCATAAGTTGAGCCTTTGCAATAATCATTACACATTATATTTACTCTGGGAAAAAATAGCCAGGAAAATTTCTGAAGAAATGGATTTGATAAAAACAGAAGAACACGACTTTCCCTCATCTCACTGTGGTTTTCTAACCTGAGTGTAAAAATTTAATGCAATTAACCAGCTGTACTCTTCATCTGTGTACATTTTCTTATCACTTAAAGCATCATAGTCAAATAATCTCACAGCAGACATTCCCACAAGGTGGAGAGATCTTTTATTTTACATAAAAAAGGGTGCAAACTGGAGTTTCCCTTTAGGTGTGGAGGGAATAAAAAGTGATTTATAAGGTTCATGTGTGAAACATTGTAGTATACCAATCCAAGGAGGAAAAAAACCCATAGGCATCTCCGATAAAAAGGACCTTTACCTTTCTGTAAATTAAAAATATGAAACCATAAAAAGAAGAAATGTGGGTCCTTCATTCTTGAAGCCCTTGACTAACTCATTCAAATACATTTTTGAAGTGACATTCATATTTCAACACAATAATATTTATTTACAGTTTTAAGATTTCTCTTAATCATAACTCTGAAAAAAAAAACAATGCTGACGGGGGGATAAACTCTTGGAGCTGTACAATTTCCACAGTCTGAGAGGGAGGAAAGGAAATCAAAGAATACATCTTTATACGGAAACCCAACAGAAAGAACAAAGAGTGTAACTGTGAACTCTGTACAATTTACAATTTTCAAATAATCATCACAATATTGCAGTAAATGTCACCCTAAACCTCTCCCTCAAAGAAAATATACAGTAAATCCAAGACGATTCTACAGTACAGCAACAAGGAAAAAGTGCCAGAGAACCCAAAGAGACCGAAGCCGTTCATTCACACTCCAACTGTCCTTAGCTTTGATTTACACAGCAGTGAGAGCGACACACAACCAAAGCCATAAACACACACGTCTGACTGAGGTGAAGAGTATATCAGGAGTAATGGAAATGGACATGGTACGCGCTGTGAAAGACGTGAAAAAGTTAGTTCTAACACGAGGCCTGGAAGCCGTAACGTCTCACTGACTCAGCAGGTGTTTGAGCTCTGCAGGTGAGAAAGTTCAGCGGAGAGATCGCTCGCTGTCATCTCCAGATAAGCCATGCAGATAGGAACCGTACAGAATGTTCCTTATAGCTCAGTATGAGGCCCAGAGAGTTAAAGTAAATACATCAGAGTAATATATCTATATCTACTGTTTCAGCCGTGAGCGAAAGAGCGACGTGAGTTTGAGGAAGATGCTGCAAAGACGACCAGTCACAGATTCAACTCTGAAATCATAAACTTTAATTTACAACACAAAACGTAAAAAAACAGACCAACAGAGACGACTCATCGAACACTTCTTCTTTCTCTCTAAGCCTCTCCGACAACACTTCTGGTACTGAGCAGAGCAACGATGCTCTCTGTGGGTTTTCAAAATGACAGTGGACGCGTCAAGGACACACGGTGGAATGTGATGGTCAAAAAAAACCCAAAAGAAAAACCAAAAACATTCAACTTCATTATTTTCCTGGCACAGGTAAAAGGCATGGGTTTAGTAGTCGTCTTAGGAATGGCACTCAAGGAATTCAGAGGGGAACTTCGAAGGCTAAATAGTCTGGATATCCATCTCACTCCACAGAATACTTTCAGATTTTCTCAGAGAGCGGGAAATCGAAGAGTCTGGGTGCTGCCGAGGTTTACACGCAGAAGGAATCACAAGTTTGATGTTGGGAAACAGAAACTGGAGCGTTAGAGGAAACTCGCAGACAAACAGATGATTTTAACCTTCACTTTAACACTACGCTGCTCCCGTTCCAACCAGGACCCAACTTTACACGCTCAAGAGGCACTAAAGACATCTCAAACTAATGAATACCTGTCATTCAAATAGCCTGTTTCCTCCCATTACCCTCCTCTAATCCTTCGTGTGGAATCACAACGATGATGATGATGATAGTGATGATAATGATGATTAAGAAAATAAAGCTAAAACAAAAACAGAAAAGGTCCCGTAGATTTCATATTCAAGTACTTTTAATAACACAATAACTTAGACCCCGGAGTAACTGACATGTCAGGGGGGGAGGAGGGGGGTAAGAATGAACCCAAAGCTATACAGTGTAAATACACACAACAAGCAGGTTTACATACTGATTCATCGAGAGTTTGCAACATCTACAACATTTCTAAAGATGATGGTGCAAGTCTATAAAATGCTGAATCGCACCCTCCGCTCAGTCGATTCATGTCAGACTTGCATGTGTGAGTGTGTGCATGCATGTGTGTGTGTGTGTGTGTGTGTGTGCAGAGAAGATGGAGAGGAAAATACATGGCACAAATAAAAGGAGTGGGAGGGAACAAAGATGGATTTAAAGTGTATTCCCTGCACCCTATAGGGAAGGCCGAGCACACATGGCGGCTACGATTAAAGTAACAAGCACGTTTAAAGTACAGTATTAAGAAGAAGAAGAAGAAGAAGGCGGGGTCTCGTCAGGGAAAGCCGGGGTCAACAAATGTAGTGCAGTCATGGTCTCAAGCTTTTTTTGTTACCCTCTCTTTCCCCATAAAACCATGGCTATTTGGAATGGAAAGAAAACTAAAATTGCATCAACAAAAAAAATTCACATTAGCAAGATATAAAATAAAAAAATAAAACACCTATGCACGGTAAGTCACTCTGTTAGGAGGATAGGCGAGGTGACATGTAGAGGATATTGTTTTCAAGGCAGTCCTCCATGACACTATAGAACAAAAGTTAAAAAAAAAATGGTATGGACATGTTCACTGATCCGCCCTCGCTCACGTTTAGGTTCTCTCTCTGCGTGACGGGGAGGAACGGGGAGTTCAGCAGAGTCGTCCGAACATGAAACATGGCTTTGCAGCACAGGGGTCTTCAGACTGGACACGCAGGGGCAGGGACATCCAAACACAGATACCTATTACTACAGAGAACCTTTCATTTGGCATCTCTCCCTCTCTCTCTCTCTCTCTCTCCCGGGAATACATCTTCAGTGTTACAAGGAAGTCATTAACTGCTCTAATACAAGCTGAAACAATCCACAACTTCAGGCTTCACTGTACATGTGACCATGAAAGTTGCGTTGTCGTGAGGCCAACTTCTCTGGTGATGTGATGTGGTGGTGGACCGGTCGCTCAGTCGGTCGATTGGGGTTAAGGCATTGGATTGTAGCTTCGAGAGGCTGTGATTCAATCGCCAGTTTCTCTTGTCACTCCAAAGCAACATCCCCCAGTGTGAACTGGTGCAGAGTCTTTTGTTGACCATCATACGATTAAGACCATTGAAAACCCTCCAGTCCACTTCTTTTGGTCTCTTTCCGTTAGAAAACATTGGTCTTAACTCCTTTAAATGCAATTTCCTTCCCATGCGCAAGACAGTTTACATAAATGCCAAAGTCATTTACTTTTCTGTCCATACATTCAGTGTGTATGTTTAAGAATTAGTAAGAAAACTGGTGGCAACTAAGCGATAAATAGCATAAATAGCATTTGTTTCAGCCCTGTCTTTAAGTGTCAGGTAGCCACTCATCATCACAAAGCAGACAGGAGCAGAAATGAGACTGTAGTGTGTTTGAACAGCGGCGTGGTTCAGGGGAGTGCTTAAACCAAGCAGCGTGAGCAGAAATCCTCCTCAGAGAACACAGTGCAGGAGGCGTCTCCGGGCTCCCGTTCTCTCAGGCCCAGGTCCCAGTGCCCGGTGGGGGGGTCGGTTCACCTCTTTGGAGGACAAAAAGTGCAGGGGCCGAAGTGTCAGACTGAGGCTCTCTGTTTCTGTTTGTGATGCGAGGTTGTTATGCTCTTGGTTCCTCATGCGTTCACGTTTACATTCAGTCCCATATCAGGAAGCAACCACATGGGCTTTGTGTCAAAGAAAGGTCAAAAACAAACAGGGGGGGGGTAGACCACGTTGAGCTGGGACGTGACGAAGAAGAAATAAAAATACAACTCCATGAATCACACTGAGAAATCATGGAACGCAGACCATTTGAAGATTTCCACAGATTTCCTTTATAATACCACCGACGACAAAACGGGTGGAGAAAAGAAGCCAAACACTGGGAAACACAAACGCTGGGTGTCTTGAGGAGGGGAAAAAAAAAACAAGATTATCCTCTGCAAAGGCTCCCTGTTTGGACGACTGGCCTGCAAAAACAGCTCGGAGTTGGAAAAAATAAAAAAAATCAGAACTTAAAAAACGAACTCCCATCGAAAAGACACAAGCATCTCAATAAACCACGGTTAACGGGTCCCTCCAGAGAACTATTCAATCAACATCTCTCAGTCGTCTCCCCCGATTATTCTGAATGGGACCTTATTGATTTCTGAATTCACAATCAACTGAGCCGACACTCGGGTGGTTTCAGGCCGGTGGTGGGCGATCATTTGTGTCTCGGTGTGTTCTTCTTCCGTTTTCGCTTGAAGAAGCAGCAGCACCTGCAGACAGAGACGGAGATTAAAGCGACATGTAGATGAGAGCGGGTCACAGTGAAGGAACGGTTAAGAAAACAGACACGAGCAGACTTTAAAGTTAGTGTGTTAAATATCACAGGAGCTAGATTTGGGTTTTTCCAAATCAGCGAGAAAACTGATAAGTCAATCAGTACAAGAGAAGTTTGACTTTCTTTTCCCCTTTGGCCAGTTTTTAAGAAGAGAAATTAGGACAAAGAGCTGCAGTGACTCTAAAGGCAGAGTTTCTACTAGTGCAGCACACACAAAGAGCACGAGACATGGTGAGCCTGAATGGTCAATAAAAACATACAAAGACAAGAGAAAAGCTGTGGATCCAGACATAGGACAGTGACTGGGTGCTCTCGAGTTAATTCATTAAAACAGAGAATTGTGTGACATGCAGTAAGAGTTTGAAGAACCGAAACAGAATTTGCTGCTGAAGAGGAGATCTCTTCCAAACACTGAAAGTCATTTTGTGCTCTTTCGCTCCGGTAAAGATTTTAGAGAGTCTGCCGCTCTGGAAAGCGCCCAGTTTATCTTTGCTTTATCTGTTACTGATCCACACTGGGCTGTTTTCTAAGGGTTAAGAGTCTAAGGTAAAGTTTTGTTCAAAACAACTCCACCGCGCCCCAGCCCAGGCCGGTCCACTCCCTGTCCCATGAGTCTGATGTGGACTAGCAGAGAGGGACTCACCACAGGTTGAGCATTTTCACGCAGCTACAGAAGAAGAGAGAGGGAAGAGTGTAAAGAGAAAAGTAAGAGAGATTAATACAGCAAGACCAAGATGATGGGACTGGGCACATGCCACACACACATGCAAACAAACACACACACCAACAGGTGGACGCAGAGAGGGGACCTTTGACAGGAAGAGGAGGAGGGAAAGTGAAAACTATTCAGAAAATACTTCATCTACTGTCTCATAACAAGGAAAAACAACTTCAAAACTAGTGATCTTATTAGAAAAGTTATCACATGACTTGATATAATTTATAAAATCTGTTTAATGAAAACAATAAGTCTTTGAATGTGGCTCCAGGGAACTAGATTTCAGAGGGTTGAAAAATTATATTTTCCCAGAATGACCTTTTTTTGTTTTATTCCTTGTATTTTTAAAGGAAACACCCCATGTACCGTGAGCTGACTGCCCACACTTCAGCTGTGCGAGCTGCTTCACATGAAGTTATCTGACCTGGCTTTAAAAAATATATATAGAAATATACACTGCCTGGCCCAAAAAAATCTGGCATTGCTGCAGTTGCTTAAGTCTAGGTTCAGCAACATTATTTTCCCTAAGAATGAGGTCAGCTGACTACCTGAAAAAACTGAATGACCGGGTTATTCCATTAATGAATTTTTTTCTTCCTTAATGGCACGGGCGTATTCCAAGATGACAATGTCAGGATTCAAATTGTGAAAGAGTGGTTCAGGGAGCATGAAACATCTTTTTCACACATGGATTGGTCACCACAGAGTCCAGACTTTAACCCCATTGAGAATCTCTGGGATGAGCTGAGGAAGGTTTTGTGCAGTGGTCAGACTCTCCCTCCATCAAAACAAGATCTTGGTGAAAAATTAATGCAACACTGGATGTAAATAAATCTTGTGACATTGCAGAAGTTTATCGAAACAATGCCACAGTGAACGTGTGCTGTAATCAAAGCTAAAGGCGGTCAAAGGAAATATAAAAGTGTGCGACCTTTTTTTATTTGTGGTGCGACTTCTTTTTGGCCAGGCAGCGTATATAACTCCAAGGACGGTAAAGAGGAGGGCAGCATAATCAAAAACTCACAGTCAGACAGAGGAAGGACAGGAGCAGGATGGTAGCAGGGGGTGGGGGCTGTCACAATAACACAGCATAGCAAACAGTTGAAAGAGAGGGACAGAAAGAGGTAGAGCAGGAAAAAGAGGAAACGACAGATGGACACGGAGGAGTAGTGTGGCGGGTGTGTGGCACATACTTGGCCTCGTCGACCACTTCCACCTCTGCCTGAGCTGTAATCGGAGCGTTGGAGTGAGCTGCCAGTGGATCGTCTGCGTTCAGCTCCCCGTTGGTCGAGCTGACCACCTGTGGCAAAGATGATGTTACTTCAAAAAAAGAATCAGCGAGGCAAACAGCTCCTCCTGCGGTGGAAAGACTTTCTGGTTTCAAACTAATGACAAAATATTTTTGTCTCCTCAGTGGAAACATATTTGACAGCAAAAAGGACAAACAAGAACATTTCTGCTTCATCTGTGAGAAAACTTCTAAGTTTTACTCCCGAAAGAGATGGAAAAAGATCAATGCCTCTGAAAAGAAAAGAGTTTGAGGAGTAATATCAACACAAGCAACTTTTTTTATTGTCACTTCTCAGTTTTTACTTATTAGAAGCCTGAACAGGGCGTTTGGGGTTTACCCTCAGTTTTCTTTCAGGTGAAGTTCAGCTGATAAAAGTGGAGCCAAACTGACCGACTGCTGCAAAAGCCGAATAAAAGGCAGCTCAAGCTCAGTTTTGTTTATAAGATTTAAAACAAATCTTTAGATTATATTCAATTAAGTTAGACCTCTCAATTTTCAGTGAGGCAACAGGATGGTTGACCTATATCTGTAATCATTTATGGCTTTGTAGAAATTCTAAACAAAACTTTGTCAGAGCAGATCCCCATTTTTAGAGCATAACGGATGAAAAATGAGACTCTAAGTAAAAAGGTAAATCCTACTGAACTACAAACTGATGACTTTTAAATTTACCCTGAGAAGACTCAGCCTTATAACTACTGTAGAAACAAAGATATTTGATAATTCCAGTTAATTTCAATCACCTTTCATTTCCAATTTAGGCTGAAACAGAGTAGAAAGTGAGGAGAGGTGCAAGTAGAGGGTCTTGTTATTTGAGGGAGTGAAGATGCTATTAAGTTTAAGAACTCTACATAACAGAATCTAAAAGTCTGCAACTCACAATGAAAAAACTGGAATCTCAGCAAGTCATCGTCTTATTTTTAGTAAAAATGATCTTTTTTTTTAACTTGATACCACACCAGTCCATAAAAATGGCTCGTTTCAAGATACTTAAAGACAAAAATGATGTCTGCTTGTAACCAGTCAAAAATATCTGCCAATGAGGTAAGAAAACTTTTTGTAAGGAATTTTAATTTCAAGAAACTTGACAAAAAAACTTTCATATCCCACTGGCAATTTTTTGGCTTGTTACGAATAATTTAGACATCAATTTTGTCTTGAAATATCTTGGAATAAGACATGCTTTTGGACATGTGGCTTAAATAAAGTATAAAAAGCCAATATTTACTAAAAACAAGACAAAAACAGTTTTGTCAACAATTTGCTTGGATTTTAGTGTTTGCATCCTCCACCTTGACTATAAATATCTGAGTAAAAACAGATAAACAAAAGCTGGTACACTTGTTTTCTCTTGACGTTTTCAGTTGTGTGTTATGCCGTCTTTTAAGAAGAAAATATGTTAAATTAAATTGAAGACTTTGTAGTTTAAACAGGAGATAAATTAAGTAAATGAAACTTTTTAATTCAATATCAGAGAGGCCAATAACAGTTCAGAAACTATATATTTGATTCTCTTTGTAAGATCTAAAAGTTAAAAAAAAACAAATAATGATGTTTTGCATAGCTTGTTAGCATTAGCTCTGGTTCCACCATCAGTTGTTGTGGATTAGTCTCTGCTTTCTTACAAACTGTCCTGCAAATGGAGATAGTTACAAACAAGGACATTACACTGTATTTTCAAGTGGTAAAAAATTACAGCAGGATATATTTTGAACTAGAATGACTCTTAACAACTTAAGAGCATGCACTTAGCCGGCTAAGCCAGGTCAGCCTGCCATGCAAGAGGCTTCTTGATCTTTCCGAGATTGTCCAAGCACCGCGATGAGTTGTAGGACCCGAGATCAAAATGCCACAACCTGAGCTGCTGTTTAGAAAGCTCCAATCACATTTTCACCATCTGGGGTGGGTGGCACCAGATGTCATGCATATGGTGGTGCAGAAAATAATAACATTTCCCAGCCAGGAGTAAAGGGTTCAGGGGAGGTGTATGGGTGTAGATCTGTCTCATACACGCAGCCTGGTGAAACAGTTAAGATCTAGTGTTCAACATTGAGTATAGAGCTGAAAATGTTTATTAGATGACTAACATGTTGCACTTTGAGTTGAGTTTAATTAAAATGATAAACATAAAATTGTTAATGTGGTGGAGAGAGACAAGCAATTTCTACTGCTTGTGGATCTAAGGAAGAGCAGCTTGACGACATGTTAAATAAAAAGTCTCAAATTATTAATAAGAACCAAAAAAAGGGCAGAATGTGGATGAGAGAAGCAAAATCATACAGTTTAAAATGCTAAAGCGGGCTCTAAAAGTGGTAAAATACTGATTTAAAGTATAGTTGTGTTTTTAAAATGTGTATTCTGAGTGGGGGTTAAATCCTATGAGACAGATCTGACTCCATAGACATTGGGTGGGGGCTGCTGGTTGATCAGGTGAGGGGTGTATACCTGCACTGAGCCCCCGTGCCTGTCCGCTGCCAGGTGGGAGGTCAGATAGGACGAGTTTGGTTGCCGTGTGGGCTGCACCTCCCATGCTCCTCGTCGATCTGACACCGCTGTCTGCTCAGGTAGTTGGGGGCGTCGGTGACGGGAGTGGAAGAGGGTGTGATGGGTGGGATGGTGGGGGTGGGGGGGAAGTGATGGAATAATTGCGTTAGGAAAGATGGGTATTTGGGTGTGTGCGAGGCCAGGTTACATGCAAAGCAGCATGAGAAATGGAGAAGGAAAAAAATGTAACAAAATAAAAGAGTAAATCAAAATCAAAGCAAGGCTTCAGCCAGAGAACTCAAACAGAAACTAACGAGTCCGGAGCCGAATGGAGGTAAACTCAAACAGAAACTAAACCCTGGACTTGTAAACCAAACAAACTTCACTTTTTTATTCAAATTAGTCTTCAAAGAAAAAAAGATTAGTCGCCTTTTTTCCTCTAAATTGAAGTGAAGCAGATTTATGTTCAGCTGAGTAAGTTGTAAAAATCCTGAATCAGCTGAAAGCTGTGACTGGCCCCTTTCAGCCAAACCTTTGATAGAGGAATGAACGTCAAAGTAACTGAACCAGTCTTGAAACCTGCTTTAGAGTCTCATCTGTTCTGACAAAAACATCAAATAAACCCTGACTCATGATAAATTAGACTTTATAATTCCAATGCAGCACGTAATACACTTTAAAAATATGAAGCATTATCCAAACATCGTCCTCTTCATTACCGTGTGCTGCTGTCAATCAGGGGACGAGGTTTTCATATTTTTCCAGTTTGAAGTCAGTTTAAAGAGGCCGACTCTGCTCAAACAGGGGGATGTATTTGACTGTTCTGCTCATTTTTTTCCACCGGACTTCAAGCTCAAGATGACGGGAAAACCTTGGCACTGATAAAAATCCAACCTGCTTTACCTGATTTCTGATTGGTTGGTGCTGCGAGGGTCGATCTCTGTGAGGATGACTCTCTCTTGTGACAGCAGACGCTCCAGAGTCTATGTGGACAGACCCCACTGGTGTGGGCTGAACAGGACAAAAATCAGTTTAATCTTCACCTTGTAAAAATGTTGATCTGCTAACGGTTGATGTGCGTCACTTACTATTTGTCTGCCAACCCAGTCGTAGGTGTAGTCGAAGGTGTATCCTTTTCGCTCAAACAGTTCAGTGAACAGGGTCCTTAGATACTCGTAGTCAGGCTTTTCAAAGAAGTCTAACCGTCTCACATATCGCAGGTAGGTGGCCATTTCCTCTGAAATAAAAACAGGGGGACAAAAAGAACACTTCAACATCCAAAGTGGAAATTACCGTAATTACCGGACTAGGGCAAACCTGATAATGCACCCACAAAATTTTAAAGAAAAAGTAATTGTACATATACAGGCTGCACTTGTCTATGAGCTGTAACATGGAATATTTACACAAAGAGATATTCTTAACTTTTAACTAAATAAATACTTTTCTTCCCCAAACAGTGTCTGTAAAACAGCTGGTTACATCGTAGCCTACTGGAAAAGTCATTGATCACTATCTTCATTTTCCGCGTGTGCTTTGGCCTCTGGTTTATATGGAAACAGTGATTCAGCCGAACCGATACGGAAACTTTTGAAAACAGCTTTCAGAGTGGATTTTTTCTGAAACGCTGCCTGAGTTTGGAGTTTTTATTTCCTTTCTTTTTTCACTGCTTGCTTTGCATTTTCCAGTGAAATGTAAAATGTTGGCATGTAAACGGGGCCCAAATGTTTTGGTGGCGTGAAGCTTGTTTGCTCATAGGAATCCATGAATTAGCCGCATCACTGTGTAAGCCGAGTGAAAAAAGTAGCAGCTTGTTTTCTAGAAATTACGGTACATTTCGCACTAATTGATCAAATACTGACAATGCTACATATTTATTTACAAGCTTTACTTTCTGATCCGTGAGTTTGATACAGAGGTGATCAGTTTACCTGGGAAATTCTCACAGAGGACCTCGATGGGAGTGTTTCGTTTAGTGTCTCCTATTTTCTGGTATCGTTCTTTCAATGTGTCGGCCTGCAGAACAAACAACACAAAAACAGACATCAGCCTTGTATCTAATGATTTCAAAAGTTCTTGAAAATGAAAGTGATCATGGAAATTATGTGTTTATGTTTCACAAATTAATGTTTTTTTATGTGGAATAAAACAGATTTTTGAAACGCCTGAATAACCTTACCTTCAGTCCTTGCCACGGCAGACTGCCACGAAGGAAATACATGAACATGTGGCCTAAAGCCTCCAGGTCGTCTCGCCGGCTTTGCTCTAAACCAACACATTTCAAAACTTTAACTTGGAAAACAAAGAGCGAACATCTTTGTTCGCAGAAAACATTGCATCCTGTAAAACCACAGCTGTAAAATGAAGCTCACCTTTGCCTAAATGTGTATTAATAGACATATATCGGGCGGTCCCGGTTAAGCTCTTATGCTCCCGATATGGAATGTGTTTTTTGGTCTCGGGGTCGATGTACTCTTTGGCAAGGCCAAAGTCGATGATGTGGATTATGTGTTCCTTCTTATTCCCTTGCCGTCCGATGAGAAAGTTTTCAGGTTTTACATCTCTGTAGATGAGGTTTTTAGAGTGCACGTATTCCATTCGAGAAATCTGAGGAGAAAGAAAACGTCAGAGTCAACAAAAAAGAAACAACAAGGAAACCAGAACAGATCAGATCACAAACCAAGAAAAACAAAAATATGAGATTTTTCACTTTCAGTCTGTTCAGAACTGCAACATTCATTCACAATGTAATGTATCCTCACACATTAAAAGAAAACAGAAAAAAAAAATACATGTTTGTTAATCTCACTGCTGCTGATGGACCAATAAGAAACTGCTTTTTAAAATGTAAAATAAATCTTTTTTAGAGTAGCACAGACACTACAGTGGTTCATCACTTCACCCAGTAAACAGCCAGAGTTCAAGCCTCGAAGTGAGATGCCAAACTATGTACTCAAAGCGTAAAAAGGCCCGAGTGATCAGGACTACAGTGACAACATGTTTACAGATGAAGCGCTCATTGTGGCCACCTTCCAAGTACAGATTTGTAAATGACATAAATAACAGCTCGAACGCAGCGGGAAATGTGTGAGGTAGCATGAGTAATAATAAGATCCTTGACATGGGCTTGTTTTTGAGGGATTTCTGATCCCCTGAAACACTTTTTTTTTTTTTACCACTCATAAAAAGGAGCTTGTGTAGGAGTAGAAGCTCACTGCACTTATAGTGGGATCACTCATTTGTGCCAAAAACTAAAGAGACCTGCATGATGAATACGGAGAGAGAATTGGCTGATCTGCTTTAGCAGCGTTATGCTGTGTGATTTCATGCTGTACTGTTTTGTATGTTTCCTTATGAACCTGCAGAGGGGATCTACATTACAAGAGTTGGCAGATTTTATGCTGATGAAATGAAATGTTAGAAATTTGGAGATGTTGAAGGCGCCCAATAGACTGGGTCTGACCCCCTTCTGTGCTGCTCATGGTTAATGAGATTTAGTAATGGCTTTGCTCCTTTTGACAGCTCCCAGCCAACCCCACTCTGACCATTAATACGTGTATAGGGACAGATTGCTAATTTGCAGACTGGGTTACAGGAGATTCTGAACGGCTTTCCCACCTGCTCTGCTGGCATTTGGTCTGCAGGCAGAACTCTGGGTTCATATCAGAAATTATTTTACTTCCCAAAAACAAAACAAACAAAAAAGGAATTTTTATTGTTATTATTAGACCATCAGATTAAAAATAGCACCACTACTTTGCCATGTGGCTACCCTTACAACTGTGTAATCTCTGTCAGCAGATGAAGACTGACTAACGTGTGAGAGAACTATGGAACAAAAAGCAATTATTTATCATCATTATATCTTGTACAGCTGTTTCCCATTAAAACTGTGGTGACTAAGGGGAAAGAAAAAAAAAGCTCACTTGTATAAAAATATGCTGGAAGTGTTATATTGTAATAGTATCTTGTTCTGCAGAGAAGTCCAAATGAAACAGTCAGTGCATTAACAGTGTGACAATATTATATCGATGATGGCTGAGATAGACGCAGCTGTATCTCTTTATGAGTTAATGTATGTTTGTGCCATGGTGTTTGTTGTGTTTAAGAGCAGCGCCCCTATTCATTATGGTCATATACGTCCACTTTCAGCTGAGATTTGCTTGCCCTAATCGCCTACATAGACAAAAAATTAATTTAGAAACAACAACCCTTCCAACCCCACGTCTCTCCAGACACTTCTGTTCCTTGTCCAACATCCATCTCTTGATGCGTCCTCTTTTTCAGTCATAAGAGTTTTTTTGTCTAAACTCCCCATGTTTTCAAATTTCTCTCTGTTGAAGTCAATGAAATTCCACAGAGTTTTGACATAGATTTGAGAGAGGTCATACTCCTGTCTGCCATCCAGAAGAAACTTACAGTCATTGCCAGATGAAATATGCAGCTCTTTTTCAAGTTCATCTTGCAAATGACGCTCGGACTTCATTTTGAGTAGCAAATTAAATACTAATATTATAATGGACGCCTCCTGGAACAAACTGTACCCACATTTCATTGATACCTGAGTGAAGAAAATTTACATTGAAATTTATTATGTGATTAATTACGAAATACTTCATCTTGAATCTTGCTGAGTCACCTTTTGGTCTGATTTCTTTAGCTGCATGTAAACATAGTGAGTTACAATGGACGGTGCCTGCAGGTTTTGGCCAGTCAAATTCAAGCCTTTTTAAGACCTTTTCAATGTCACTTTGAATGAAATTCACAACCAAAAACACATAAATATGGTCGATGGTTTGGGAATCCTGCTGCATTACCACTAAATCATAGCATTTAATGAAACTCATTCAAATTTACTTTGTGACTGTTTATTGAACATAAAGTTGCTCATTGGTTAATATCTGTATGTAAAAGTGCAAACAGTGACCCATAGTCATAGACTGCTTAGCTGGGATGCAGATAAATGATATCAGCAGCTTGTAAGATAGTTTTCACTCTAAATCTCTTTTGCGAGAAGTCCCACAAAAAAAATAAATAAATAAAATCAATAGAACATTAATAAATCCTGCCTTGGCAAATTTAAGACCTTTGAGTAATTCATTTAAGAGCAGAACTCAACGTTTAATGATTTTAAGACTTTTTAAGGCCTTAGTTTGAATTTAAGACTTTTTTTAAGGACTTTTTAAGGATATATATATATATATATAACCCTGATAAACCATGAGTTGAAGCTATTTTCAGGAACCAAATGTTCATTGACACTCCGAACTCACCAGCTGAATCGCTATCATTAAGACTGTCTTCAGTGAAAAGGTCCGGTCACAAAGGTCGAAGAGATCCTCTAGACTTGGGCCCAGCAGCTCCAGAACCATGGCGTTGTATTTCCCACAAGGTCCGAAGTAAAACACCTGGGGTACGCCTTCAGCTGAAACACAAGAGAAAAAAAAAATCAGACTTAAATAGACAGAAATTTTTCAATACAGACATTTAAGACCATTGTTAATAACCCGGATGTTGGAGGAGGGGATTCTGGGAGTCACGGTGCCGAGTATGTATATTATTCCTGTCTCCCCTGACTAATGATATTTCAAAGCGGAGTCCAAGGTAAACTGCACGAGGCCTCTTAATGGGCAGACAGAAGGTGGGGCACTGCAAGGTTATTGAGGACACTGTAGAAAAAGCTGCTTGGTAAACATTAACCCTAAGTGAGAAACAAAGCAGGCCTGCAAATGAAACTGTGTCACTCCTGTACTGCAGACTGGAAACTAATCTTTTCACTGCCTCATATCACATCCTCCCAACTGAATCATATTCTTTCTGCTCTAGTCTCTCTAATTGCTCTACAATCCCTTCCATCTGTCACCTTGGCTCTTCACTTTCCTTCTACCACAGTATATTCCTCTTTCATGTCTTTTCATTCAGATGCAGCAGAAATACTGGCAGGGCTGTGCGCTGAGCCTTGAACTCCTCTCTTTGTGTTGTTTAAAACGCTGGCGAACGCTGGACCAGCTGTAGAAGAGCTTAGAAAGAGTTTGAGATAACGCCTAAATTCATAATGTAGTCTCACTGTTTGAACTCCTTCTTTTACTCCTGCACTTTTTTAATGACTTTATCTAAAAGGCACCCAAAGGGGACTTCTAAATTTAAAAGTCTCACCATCCTGCATCATTTTTTTCCACAACTGTCATGCATGAATAATTATCTACGACTCGTGATTTCTGTTTTCTCTGCTATGATCCTGACCACGTCCTGAACTTTAGTAGTTTCAAAGAACGAGAAACCAGGTCAAACTGTTAATTGCCTTCAGGGAAGCATGATTCAAAGTTTGCGTCTGCTCACTGCCAGTCAAAATCCCATTAAACAGGTCCCCTCAAGAAACTTCAAAGTAATGCTGCGCTCCAATCAGACGGACCCGACTCTGCTCGGTCCTTAAAAATATTATAATTACAAAAAAAAAGAAGGAGAACAAGAAGAAATGTCTTGACTACTCTTCATTTCCTCAATCCTGATACTACATACTGGATATCTGCTGACCTGCTAAAAAACAACCTCTCATTACTCTAAAAACAGTGTTTTGTTATTTTGTAAAGCTGGATCTGGAGATGTAGGTGATCAGGTTTGTTGAGTTAACCTTTGTGTACGACATGAGAACAAACACAACCATTGTTCTCGTCATTAAGGTGGGTGATTTCATTCGAACCTTAAACTACAATCTTTAAACAAATGCACACATTAGCACCTGACGAAGCAGATACGGGACACAAGCAGCTGCTTGTGCACGGCTTTTAACATCCAATGAGAACAGAGTCACACTGGCATATTTTAGAGGTCATGTTTAACCTGGAAAATGAAAGTCCAATATTTACTTTCCTTCAAGCTTTGTTTTGGTCTCCACCCTAAGGAAATAATCTGCTAAATGCTCCACTTTATTCATCAGCAAGTGGGTCTGCCACTTGATGCTAGGGATGGAGTGTGCAGAGGGTTTATAAGAGCTTTTAAACTGAACATAGATGACTGCAGAGCTGGAAAATAGGTCAAGAGAGGTGACGGGTGGAACAAGACGGATAAGATGTTGACAAGAAAAGACCTACATTCAGAATGCGACATTAATATGTTTTTCTTCTCAGTGCCTGAACTGGATCTAGGACAATTTGGTTCGGGTCAGAAAAACTGGGTTTCACTAAGAGGGGGTGCGATTTCAAATGGAGGGCTGGAAGTAAAATTGGAGAATACATCTGTAGAGCAGTGATTCCCAACCAAGCGGCAAACTCCGGTCTGATAAAATGAGACAACACGGAAGTGCTAAAGAGCTGCTGTTCCTTAAGCGACCGCTTGAGGCCGGCTCTGGTAGTACCGGAAGTCACGTACACACAAACGCAAAAAAAAGGCAGTTTTCAGAGCCGAAATTAGCGTATTTAAAGCCTGGTACAAACTCAGTCTCCCGTCTGTATCGCTTATTTCGCTAACGGCACACACTGTGACAGGGGTGAATCCTTTTCTAACTCTGCCGTTTGGAAGATATTAGGATTGAGTGCTTGCCCAATCAGAGCCACAGCTCAGATCACGTCACTGACGGGCGCCCAATGGCTGCGAGTTTGGGCACTCGTCCCAATTCTAATATGGCCACGCCCGCCGCTTTGCTTCAAAACGGAGCTGCAGCAACAGGCGGGTGACGTCACGGAGACTACGTCCATGTTTTATACAGTCTATGTTCCCAACCTGTGGGCCGCGGCCCCCTGGTGGGCTGTGAATGTATTGCAGGTGGGCCGCCAAATCATTTCCAAAATAGTTTGATTTTAGTGGAGTGTAATTACATAAAGATACAAGGTACAAATAGACAAAGAAAGATACAACTGGGGCGCAGATTGCCTAGTGGATATGGCCGCGCACCATGAGGTTTGCCCTCGAGCAGGTGGCCCGGGTTCGATTCCCGCCTGTGGCCTGTTTCCCGCATGTCATTCCCCACTCTCTCCCCCTTTCCTACTCTATCCAATTAAAGGCAGAAAAAGCCCAAAAAATATCTTTAAAAAAAAAGAAAGATACAAATATACAGAATAATGTATTAAATCTCAAAACTTAGTTACAAGTTTGGTTAGGAAATGAAAAATGTCCAGATATTCATGTATAAAAAATGCCGTCTGAGAAGGTTTGTTAGTGGCCAATAGGTATCATGACCTAAAACGTAACGTAATGACCAATTATGTAATAGAAAATATGCAACAAAACCTGAAATGTAATAACTTGTCAAAAATGTAACAAAAGTGCCAAGCCTAAAACGCAACAATAATAATGTATAAAAAAACAAATGTAGCAACTGACTGAAACCTTAATAAATTCTAACATTTTGGGCAAAAATTTATTCTGTTTTGGGCTCAGAATCTGTTACATTATCAACCAGTTATTATATTTTGGGTTTCAATACATTTTGGGTTGTTGTTACAAATGGGATTCTAATACGGCATTTTATATCCTCTGTACTTATTGAGTTGGAAGTGGGCCGCAAACAATTTAGAGACTTAAAAATGGGCCCTGAGTTGGAAAAGGTTGGGAACCACTGCTATAGAGGAAACTGTTGCTGAGAGTGTGTATTGTACTTGATTTAGATCCAGAGTTTAAAGACAATGATACAAGAAATGAAATTACAAATATGTTAACCATGACCCATGTTTCATGAATTTAAGTCAGTTTGTGATACAACCTACAGATTTGCTGGGGTTTTTGAATGACTTTTAAGAACGAAAACACTATAAACATAGGTGATGGTTGGGGGATCCAGAGCCATATCACAGCAAATGTTACACATGTTTTTATCTGCCATGAACAAGACTTAACTTCCGCAAAAACTTCCTCCTTTGATTAAAATGAAACACCACTGAGAATCTGAGTGTCTCATATTGGATATTTTGCGCAGGAAATCTGACGTGCCAGCTGGGTAATGGGAAAGACACTGCAGCATAAAAGGTGGCGCGATGCTGTCAGCAAGCATATGGGCATGTAGGAGTCGTGCTGTGCTCCATCCTGTGTTTCTGGACACCATTATGCAGTTCTGTGGGTTGCTAATTGTACCATAGGAATGAGTGCCTTGAAACCACGGGTGCCTGTGGGAGGCCTTAAAATGTGTTGGATTGGAGATGTGCTGTAAATAAGTGGATAAACGCTTGTTAAATTGAATACAAGGTTGGTCAAGCCTTTTTACTAGCAAAGGAGAGGCACAGATCGCAGAACCGTCATTATCTACAACAAAGCAGTTCGTCTAAGAGGCCGAATCTGTGTGTCCTGAACAGCAGACTTTACTCTAATTGTACAGGGAAACTTTGATAGAAGCTTCCAATTTTCTGGGTACCACTTTTAACTTCTCTTCTACAATTTTCTCAAAATGATGAGGGCGATGGCTGGGTGTAGCGCTTACTTGGTCTTGAGGTTATTTCTAGTGAACTCCAAGTGGCATGGACAAAATAAGACAGCGGTTTCAGAAAGCACCCACTTTCACAGAATGTGTCAGTGTGAATGAGCAGGGGGTTAAAATGGTGGCACTGCTTCTATCAGACAGACCTCGTGCAGGCAAAACGTTTCTCAAGTGCTGCTCGTAGTTAACCATTTGAAAACTGACCTCTAACCGGCTGCTGATAAACATTACTGTGGGTACTAACATGAAATTGTACAATATATTAGTGTACGCTATAATATCTGGACAATTCATTCTTTTTGAATTCAAAAGCTGAGACTTCCATACATCATGTTTTACCATCAGGTCTTAAAGTTGTGTTGCACCATTTTCAGACAGGGATCTGGCTTCAGGCTGTTTCCTGTAAAGTCTGTTTAATGGAATCCAATAAAAATATATAACGGCATAACTTACAACACAAACATCTTATAGAGTGAACGATAATAGGGCAATGAAAATTCTCAGGATGCTCCAAGAGGCAAAAACACACCTTATACTCCTGTTTATGAATGAGAACGTAATGAAAACATGACAAAGAAAATGAAAACAAAATAAATGGTACATGAAAATATCACTGAACACCTGCTTCATGTTTCTTTGTATGAAATATGTTTCACAAGTTCATTCAGTTGAATTTAAAGACAGAAACATGTTGGGGGTACCAGCCGGCGAGTGATATCTTTTTTAAGTGCTTATGCCAAAAACTGGTGAGTGGTTCAGCCAATGGGCGATTTTTGACTTTTATCTATGCCTGAAGCAATATTAAGTTATAACTTTCTATACATCATGATAGAATGTAAATGTTACATAAAGCTAGTCAGTAAAATGGAGACGGGAAACTTAAGCAGACATGAACAGTAGAGTTATTGTAAAAGAAAGAGGGCTAAAAACTAACTTTTTCACAATCTTCTTTTCAAAAAGGGCCGTCCTTCAGCATGTTTCCAAATATTAAGGATTGGCAAGTACCAATACCAGGTATCATTATCGGACTGATACCATTTCAGCATATAAAGGCTGCTACACAAGGCAAAAAATCTTACAATCAGAGGTTTAAGCAGCTTAAAGATTAAAACTTTGTTCAAATTTTCTGCTTTAATTTTGCACCTTGGAATAAAACAAAGGGGGGAGTTAAACGTTATACTGTTTTGTTTTGTACTTCAGTTTATCAAAAATTACTAAAACTCTGGGAAGTTTTGGTTTTATTTTGCACTTTTATTAATTTATTACAAACAAACCATAAACTCAGAGAAAGTTCTGTGTGTCTAACCTGAACTTAATGACAGACTGAGTGTGCTGCCCTTTTTTTTTTTAAATACAAGTCTTTGTTCAAAATAATCTGGCATTGTGTTAATTGAAGTTTTATATTTTAAAAGTATTAGTGGCATTGGCATTGAGTACTGACAAGGGAGTACGTACTGGTATTGTTCTATCAAACATCCCGATTACATATTTCATTATGTTTGATGAAATATTTGATTACAAGCTGCTCACAGCTAATGCAGATTTCTAGTGTGTTTTTAAACCTAAAATTATTCAAATTAATACTAAAATTACAAGTACTCAAACTAGTTAGTACTAAAATTATTTTTTTCTCATGATTATTGCCTTACATTGCCTTTAAGCCAAGTTTTTCCAGAATTAAAGATGTGAACTCCAAGAGTGATGTTACAGTGAGAAGTAAATCATACCACAGACCTGGGCAGACTTTAACTTTCTGGCAAGATTATGGGGTTAAATAAGTTTTCATATTAATTTTCAGTTTATGCCGGGTGATAATGTTTGCTCAAATCCTGCTCACTCTGTTCAAACAGACACTCCTTTCTACAGTCCCATAAGTTTTCAGATAGAAGTACGCCTTACCTGAGACTGAATTAAAATCTTAATCTGGTTTTCGTTAACCTAAATACAGCCATTCTGACTACTTTTAAACATGACTGAATTCTAATAGAAGTGCCGACTACAGTGCTTTACAACACAAGAGTAATGTCCTGAATGAATGTGAGTGTGACTGAAACGCACTCTCTTAAATCTCCTGGCCAACACACTCTCCTCTGTGTGTGATTTGTCAGCGTAACATCAGAGACCAGATCTTTGGACTGTGAGAAGAGACCACTCCTGAGCTGATACAATTCACGTGGACCATCTGGTGTAGCTATAAATAATTTATCACAATGATAAAGGGGGTTGTGTATTTTCTTTCAAAGTCTTATTTATCTGGCTTATTCAATTTCATTTGTTCAAATATTTTAGAACCATCTGATCTGAATCTCAACATCATACATCTTTTCCAGGGCTCACGCAGCATTACCACAGCAGATTTAAAATGGAAAATGACACTGCAATGCGTAACGCCAAGAAGTACATTTTGTACAATAAGTTATTCATGTTTTTAATGATTTAATTATTTGAATTATGCAGTGTTGCCTTTCTGTGTGGAGTTTGCATGTTCTACTCATGCTTGTGTAGGTTTCCTCCCACAACCTAAAGACACGTAAAATAGGTGAATTTGTGACTCTAAATTAGCTGAAGTTGTGACAGTGGATGTGGGTGTGATAATGGTCAATTTGATCCGTAGTTTAATTGAAGCATGGAGACATTCTGTTTGATTTGTTTACATTGTGTGAAAAACAGAGCTGAAGAATTAAATAAGGATTAGGACTCAGAGCTACAAGGTTCATCAAAATGTAGAAAACAAGAAAAGGTACAAGGTAAAAAGTGTGAGTGCAAGTCACTGATGTGGTGCAACCATCCCAATTTCTCTTGAAAATGTTTGCTAACACAGTGATGGGGTTGATGAGACAAGAATCACATTGTTATGACATCAAGAGTGACGTGCACCTCCTGGCAGGAATTACTCATCAATACACTGCTGTGTTCAATTCACCGTTTACAAAATTGACCAAACAACCGCCTGATATCCTCTACTTTCAGCGCTGATTTAAGATTGTTAATAACAGCCTTTAATCACTCCTTTTCACTGTGCTCTATCATATGATGGAGACCTAACTAGCATGAAATCAGAAGATCTGAGGAGAGGAGATGAAAAGAGCGCAGACAGATTTCTTATGTTAGGGGAAAAAATCTCATTCCTGGAGTTGCCAAAGGCGATGGTAATGTGGTGAACGTGGGCACATCAGTGGCAAGGACACGGGACAAACGTCTGATGGGAGAAGAACCACAGTTTGAAAATCACCTGGCGTGTTGTCACCAACAGCTCAGGTGCCCCGGAGTGTCGACAAATCCTGCATTTTCTACCACAGAGATGAGCTGGTTGTACAAAACAACAACAACCTTAGCTGTAATCTATTTGGCCTTTTTGCTCTCTCTCAAGAATATTCACCCTTTTATTTATCTCCTAGAATATTTTCAGAATACTGATATTTTGGTCATGAGGTAACTAATGAGACTGACACAGACTTTTCTCTGTTTGGTATTTGTTTACCACCTCTGGCCTATGTGACCCTTGAATGTTACTGCAGGCTGCCATAAAGCGGCTGCTTTTGCAGTAACCTGGCAGGCTTGAGCAATAAAGTCTAGACGAAGACTGGAGTTTCACATCAATGTCTCCATTGTTATTTTACTATTAAGTATAGTTACGGGGAACTAAGAATGTTCAGTTACACTGAGTAACTTCTGCTACAAACTGTGCAGTGTCAGCTGATGTAACAAAGTCAGATCAGCTTGATCAGACAGTTAAGATCAGGGTTAGGACATTACTATTTTTCTTTTTTGTGTGTGCTTCTTACTTAAAGTACAATGGAGCAACGAGAGAATGAAACGGTGTTCAATGTCTCTGCATAAGTCGAAACAGATATCCAGGATGAGACCTCTGACCTTTCTTTTACGTGTTTGTAAAATCTGGTGAACTGCCTCTCTGTGGGAAATGTTTACTTACTTGGGTTTGTAATGGTTACAGAGCTGGTGTTATGTTTCATGATGAAGATTGGCTGCTCTTACCTCCAACAGTGCCCACCCACCCTAAAAAAAAAACCCCTCCTGATTTTAAAACAGTCTCGTCTTCCTCACATAATGCCTCATAGTCTGCTGTCTGCAGCTCTTAAGTGCACTGACAAATACTCTCACATAATATGTGTAAGGAGATGCTTGATTCCTTATTGAATCATCCTCATTAATATCTTGAGACACTTGGTTATGCACCAGATTCAACACCTGATTGAGCATCTGAATCGAGCCACATTAATTCATAAAGACGCTGTTGCACAGACGCCGTGGCAACCACATTGGCTGCGAGGAATGTGGCATATCTCACAGCCAAGAAGAAATGAGGTCACGTTATCCCATCTGGAGGAGAGGACAGAGGCAGGTTAGCTCTAAGAGAGGCAGACCCACTCTCTAAATATTTAATGAGTTTCCGCACAGTTGGCCTTTTCCAGCCCCTGCCTTTGCAAAACAATAGCCATTATACTCCAAGTGTGGTTTACATATATGAATATGTAGCCCCAAAATGCACATCAAGAATCAAACATCAAAAATGATGCCTTTATTTTCAATGCCAAACTGACTGAGGCCACTTCTAAACTCTCTGATGAGTTAATTTTACTAATTAGAATAAGAATCTTAAGATATAAATACTCCAAAAGCTGGAGGAAACTTTACCACATCAATCACTGTCTTCATTTTAGGTACAGCCATTCAATCACAAGTACAAAGTTTACATTTTATTTCATCCATTTTACTGGAAGAGCAACCAAAAACTATTACAAAAAGACGTCTCTATTGTCCAATTGTTTCCACAGTTTCCACCCGTTTCCTTTGCTCCTAACACAAAAAAGTTAAGTGTAATACATTCTTCTTTTGTAGTCATTTTATCCTCAAAGAGTCCTGACAGCGGTTGCTGTAACAGGGATGCGTCAGCAGACCTTGACCAAGCTTTTACGACAAACGGAGGGATTCTCAAGAGAGCAGAGTCGAGGAAAGGGAAATTAAGAAGCGACTGTTGTATTGTCTTTCATTGTCTTTCGCTCTGAACATGGAATTCAAGAACATCTGCAACATATCAGGTAAAAGATGATCAAAGAAGAAAAAGTGTTATCATGGGTTATTAATGTTGTGCCAACAAGGATGTTTACGGACAAAGAGAGCAGCACTAAAGCAGGTCTGGTGTCAGGAAAATTATGTTTATTTAGTATTTAAGCACTTGTAGGATTTTAGAGCATGTATGTTAGATGCTTGAACTAATTCATGACCATCTGGTGAAGTGCAGAAGTGCTAACCTCTGATCCCCTTGTATCCTAACCTCATACAGTGAAAGTATCTTGGATGCAGCTTCCCTGGGTGTTTTGAGAAAACTTATCCAACAAAAATTTGTTCTTACTGTCAACACAAAGGTCTACATCATTTTGAATTTAATACCAACAGAGTGAGCCTTCTGTCTGGGTTATGGATTTAGTGGTCAGCAAAGGCTGCCGGTAGGTCTGGGTGTGTGTTCGACTGAGGGCCGGGCTGAGCTATACACACATACACACACATTCGCACAACAAGCAGACGGGCAGAATGTCTCTTCCTGCAGGGTTGTAAAGAGGTGTGAGAGCGTTTATTTGCTCATAGTTTCTGTATGTCTTTACTGGCCAACTTCCCTCAGAGCTGGTTGCCCCTTAACACAAGATACAACCCTCACATTTTTTCAGCCGATCAAGTTCATTGAGGTGGACTAATTTTCACATCACCAAGTTTTAATGACAGTTTTGTCTTGCTGTGAATCCTTGGACTAAACCAGGCTTAGGCTCAGCACTTTTCAACAAGTAACAACAACAGCACATATATGCCTCATACCACAAGCATCTTCAGATGCACGTACACCGTGTGACAGAGATGGTTATTTATACAGTGTAATGATGCAAACGCCCATGTGTGAGTTTCATCAAAACTGTTTTGGGTTTTCCGACAGCATCTCTTAAGGATTAGGTCCATTCTCATCTCCACTGATTCCAGCCAGATGAAGCTGCTAATTTTGTCACAACAAAGCTGTACGATCCTACGGTTCCCTACCTGCCAGGCAACAAATTGCACTAAGTTAGGACCTCTTGTTCCAAGTTTCATTTCTGGCATTAGGGCCTGACAACACTACACTAGGGCTGCATGATATTGGGAAAAATTATACTGTGATATTTTAGTTTCCTGAAATATGCATTGCAATACTTGTTTAAGTTACTGCTTCATTCTGTTCTGCTGAATTCTCCCTGAAATGATGACAACAGATTCTCACCTTATTACCTCTGTCTCTCTAGGCCTAAGAAAACACAATTTGCATTAGCAAAGAGTCTTAATCATGCCAATATCTGCTAAATATTGATATTGTATTATTGATTTTGATTTATAACATTTCCTGCATGTGACTCCTCTCACATCGGGTCAGACTTTTAACAATGTGTCGAGACTTATATCAATGAAACTACAGAAACTCAATTTAAAGGCCCTAATATATTGCGATATATCATACAGTTTGCAGCATGAATATTGCTCATGCGTGTATCATGGTGATGATAGAGAAACGATATATGGTGCATGATAAACAAATAATTTCATGTTTGGAAGTAAAAGTAAGCATATGCTTCCTGACAAGTTGAAAATGTGAAATGATTAAGATGATAGCAAAATTTGTGTTTACAGCTCTTTGTCACAGCAACAGTCACCTTTATTCTAGAGCTACTTTGCTATGAATAACACAACAGATGTTTACAGCATTAGCTCAACCAGAACTAGAGGTTGGACACATGTTCGTTGATCTATAGAGAGCAAAACTCCCACCCCCCACACTGCAGACGCACAGCACAGAACATAAGCTACATCCTCAAACAGCCTGCAACACTTCCTGCATGTTATGCCCAGATAATGACGAGGAAGTCTTTACAGTGGAGCAGTGAAAAGGTCAGCTGTTGCATCTGTTCTGTGTGTGTGTGTGTATAAGAAGTTTCATGTCAACACTTTTCATACTGAACTGCACCTTCTGTAAGTCTAGTGCCAGGCAAGGTCACGCTTTAACTCACTCTGTATGCACGTAGCCGCTCGCACACTCCTGCCCTCAAAGTCCTGGAGATTAAATTAAGTTGCTGACCCAGCTTAACACAACCTGAGTGGAGTAATCACTTGTTGTGGAAATGATGCAATCGCCCAGGGCTGATCATAGTTCCAAAACAGTCAAATCATAGTCAAGGGTCCACAAAAATAAACCACAACAAGGAGAGGCAGAAAAATAAATCTGCGGCCTTACCTGTAGTTCCCAGTGTTTTGTAGAATCGGTACTCTAAATGCAACTGTGGTGCCCTTGACTTCACTGGTTCCTGCACATCAAAACAGAAATCAGTTAAAAACAACTCCCACAAACTGGATACTGTCAGATATGAAGCCTCTCCTCTGTATTCACCATGTGGACTGTAAAGTGCCAGCAGTTTTTGATGACTCATCATGCACTTAAGGGCAGACACTTGCATGCCATCTGAGAGATGTTATTACAGGATTTGGGATGAACCAGGAAAAACCCTTCTATCACATAACACCAGCAGGTTTACCAAAGGGTGAATCCTTTTAAAAAGTTTCTTAAAGGGCCAATCCATTGTGTATTCTCCACTCCTCAATGTTTTTAAATCCTACACACATGTATTGTTAGTCTCAAGCATTACATCAGCGTCAGCATAACATACAATCAGTAGTGTGAGTGTCTGAATACCATTTAGCTTAATCAGTGTATTAGTCCTTTAATGTGGCCACTCTATTTACTACACTCAAGTGAACACTAAAAAACCTCTGAATCAGCAGTCGTGGTTTCAAGTCCAGCAGCTACGTGAAGGAGACGCATGCTGAAGCCTTACATCTGCCCCTCATCACATTTCTACCCACATTTACTCACCACAACAGTCGGGTTAAAAAAACACCCTGATGTGTCTCACTACACCCCCATTAATGCATTTTTTTTTTAAATTTCTATGAACAGAAGTCCCACAGGTTTCAAAATAATCAGGGTTTTCATAAAATTCTGATTCGGTCTGGTATTCTACATTTGTTGCTGGCTGATTTGGGGCAGCATTTCAAAAAAAATTTGCAATTCACGACGCAATGATTTTAGGTGGTTTCTTTTTTTTGCAATGAAATTGTGGCAATGAGCTAAAATTGCAAAACTAGTTGTCATTTTTAAAAATTATGTACAATTAATTTGAAATCACAGCCAACTCGATCCAGTGAAAATTAACTAGCATTGAGTGTTCAGGTAACCGTACACAAAAAAAAGCCTCTTTATATTGAAATTTGAAATAAAAGGTTTTATTTTTACTAAGGGCACATATGCAGCAAAATTTTTGTTGGAGCCCAAACTCACAGTTGTGTATTTTCTCATGTGTAGTCCACACACTTCAGTCATTCTCCTAGCATATTTTGGGGTAGAAAAATGTTTGTCAATAGATGTTTTGCGTCTGTTCCATGAAAATGTTGCACGGGGTGCAAAACAGTTTACCACCACTTTTATGCAGAACATCAGGGAATTGCTCCACACAATTAGCTGCAATATTCACTGGTAAATGTGAAGCATTTTTGTTGATGCCTGCAACCTCATAAACATGGAAGTGAGTTTGGTGGTGAAACTCAAGGGGGAGAGAGGAACTATTATGATTGGTCAAATTTGAAAATAGCCTGCTGTAAAAGGACAAAATAGCAAATTGCCTGGAATTCAAGGATTCAAGGAGTTTTATTTGTCATTCAACCCATGTAAAACATGGGTGGGACGAAATTAGGTTACCCTGGTCCCGGAGCAAGCCCAATCGTAGAAATGAGAATAATAAATATATACAAATATACAATAAAAAAGAGAATAAAAAAAGAACACAATCAACTAGCCTTTGTGACAAATAGACAGAATAAAATAATAAACTGTGCAAAAATTGCGATTGGTTGAATTTGTGTTAATTGTTGCAGTCCCACCATCCCAACTTCCTGGAGGGACAGCTAAAAGTTACCCTGCAATGCAATTTCACTGATGAAGGGGAAGAATAAAGCTGAAACAAAAGGTGTGCACTCACCAGTTTAATGGCTACATACTCGTTGGTGTAGAGATTTTTACCTAAAACAAGACAAGACAGGAATAAATAAAACTTCCCAACATATGAAACATTAAAACAACACTTAGGGTTAAACTTACCAAGTTTCAATTCCCCAAAATTTCCACAGCCGATTTTCTTTCCCACCCGGAAATTTGGCCCCACCATGAGAACCCCAGAGGAGCTGGAGGAGCCGGATGGTCTGGACGAGTGTCCGCTGCGGCTTCCCTGGGACACTTTAGTCGCCCTTGTGGGCCGCTCACCATATTTGTCTCTTTGTTGATCCATGGTGAGAGCAGCAGAGGTCAGCGGGCGCCCAGACTGATGTACAGGAAGGCCTCCTGGGCCGGGCCCAGCGCAGCCACAGCCCTGGTCACTCGGAGTGCCTGGATGGCACAGTCAGTCTCATGAGACACAGCCCGGCACAGCTAAGCCACGCTCCTCCACGTCCTCGACCCGTTACCTTTAACAGCTCTTCAACAGGCTGATCTCCCACCTCAACATTTGTCACAGGGAGGTGAAGGTGGAAGACCTGTGAAACAAAAGGATGAAGAGAAAACACACTTAATCTCCACAGTAAGCAGCACATCAAACATGGTGGTGTGTTCCTAGAAAAAAAACTGGAAACTGCACAAAATGTTAGCTGACCTTTCACAAAAAGCTGGAAATGAACAAATATCTAAGTAACTCTCACAGGCACAAAAACAATTTCCACTTCATGTCATTTATTCCCATTCCACCTGAAAAGGTCTGAAAATAGAGAGGACAGAGACAGGCTGATAATAAAAACACATAGCATGGCCTCAGGAAGATACTGTTGCTGCCACACATTGATAAAAGAAAACAATTTAAGTGCATTAACCCATTCCACTTTTAAAATGGTGGAGTTAATAAGGCCAGAAATTTCACTTTGGTCACCATTTAATGAACAATAGTGAATATCAGGGGATTTTACTAACCACAATTGCCAGCATAAGGCTTTCTAATTATTAAGAAATTAACTTACTGGGGTTAGATTTGCAACTTGTTTTCAAACTTTCTGCGAACTGATTCATATTTTATTACTAGACACCAGGTTTAGCTCACTCTTGAAGCCCATGGGTGACACTGAGGCCCCAAATCCTTCTTTTAGAGGATGACACTACGCCAGGACAGAACCAGCTTACTATAAAAGCACTGCACAGCTTAAGAGATACTCATCGAGTCACATCGGTCACAGAAAACACAGCAAACGGTTTGAGCATCAACACAAATCTTAAGTCATAGTTTGTTGTGATCATGAGGGCATCTAAGACTCTCGCCACCCACGGCTATCAGCCGGCAGACAATGTCAGTGGGGAATATTATGTAAACAATTATATAAAGCTGTGTCTGCTCGCAAGGACACCATAGCTTAACTCTGCGGACGTCAAATCTCAGCAAATTCATTTTTTGGTTAACCCTCCTCCGCTCGCCATAATGCGGCATGAGGGCAGTTTGGTGTGTGATTCAGCACTCACTGAGGCAAACCATGTTTATCAATCTCAGGCCTCTTTGCTGACTTTCTATTCTGTTATTTATCTTCAGCCATACATTATAGTACAGTTACAAACAAAACACTACCTGTAAAGTGATGTTTTGGTTTTATCCTCCAACTGAAAATACGTCTTCAAAACAGTGTTTTCCTTCAGACACAACTTTTTTCTTTGAATGATTAAAAAAACAGCAGCTGCTAATGTTTTCATGACAACGCTGTAATTCCTGAGCATGGAAAGGCTGCTGCTGAAAAAGTATTTGTGTGTGGGCTTCCGGATGACTCATGCTCAGTATTGCCTGCACAGATCTCCGCATCAAAGACAGCTAGTTTGCTCTCAAGGGCAACTGTGCACTGTTGCTATTACATAAAGCAGGAACAGAACAACATGGCTATAAAGCCGGTTTGAGGCAAAGACCAATGGTGATCTGTAACTGTTTCCATTGTGCAAACAATCATTTGTAGGCCACTGTAACAAGGTGTGTTTGGATTTGTTAAGCCAGGTGTTCCTGCTGATTGAAGATGTGCTGACTGTCTTGCAAAACAAAGTCCTTGGTAATAAGAGACTGATAAACACAATAATAAACACAGAAAAACTCTTTCAACACATTCACTCCAGATGTTTAAAATACTGAGGACTTCCTGGTCTTTCTGGAAACATCACTGCTCAACAGAGCTTCTAACTTTAGATCCTCCTGGACATTTTGACTGAGGCCTTGTACGGCATCCAGGAAAAAGCAGAAATATATAATATAAATATATCTTTTATATGTTGAGGCCTGCCATTCACACGAAACTGCAGTTTTACGTCAATGAAATAATTTTTTCTGAAAACTGGCTAAACTTATGATTTTGGAAAACTGTAGTTTTATGGCTTCATGTTAAAGCCGGGAAACAGAGTTTTGGATCTCGAATGTCACATACATGCAACATTTGTTTATGGCTGGCATGAATGCTACGAGTGTGTTATTTTTAACCAATAACTGCAAAAATCATGGCCACATAGGTCGTATAGGTCAAAAGCTGTCTCCTCAAAAATTTAATAAACCTTGTTGAAATGTTTCTCACATCCTTACACTGTGGTGGTATGAAGATGTTATTTAGCTGCACTGAGTTCAAGCTCTTCTTCAGAAAAAAAAGGGTTTTGAGTCACGTTTAATCATAATTGACAGCTGCTGTTCTTGAGTACTTTTTTTTACGGAATTGTAAAATACTTCAGTAAAGAAAGATCCATTCAGATCCGCGGCGCTGACTCTGGCTGAACAATGGCGGCACCTGTGACAGTTTTCTTTTGACTTCAAAACCATGCACTCTATTGTCTACTCTTCTCACTTGCTTAAATCTTCAAGTGCATCTCAATACTTACATTGAAGAGCAAACCTCATTGTCGATTCGAACATAAAATCCCGGCGCTGTGTTCAAATCTCTTGACAAAATTTCAGGGATTTATTCTGATTGGCTGGCTTGGTTTTCATGTCTTAAAAACACTGACACCTATTGGTCTGGCAGGCTTAGAACCACACTTATGGAAGGATTTGCCTGTTTATGTGCGGATGATTTCTATTTTTGTGAACGATCAGGTGTGGATGAAAATTATTTTTTTTAAACGAATGAGGGAGGATATTTGTTTTTGGAAATATCTGGCTGTGTGTGTACAAGGCCTTTAATTTCAGTTACGATTCATGAGGATTTTAATTAGCATAGCTGAATAGATAAAGTCTTTGTACCTGTGCATGTTTTATTTTGAAAGAAGTGGTGTGATATCTCTATCTTTCTTTTCTTTAAAAATCTGTTTATGTTCAGTACTAAATTCTGACATTTTCTAAACAAGTATTTTGTATTGAATGGTAATTTTGAAGATTGGTCTCGAGAGGAAACCTAAGATGATTTTTGTGAAGAGTTCTATCATTTTCATGTTGAAATGTTGGTGTTTATTTCTTTTTATGCACAACTCTACAAACTGAAGTAGAAGTGTATCACAGCCTGTGTTTCCTCACCTATGACAGAGAGCATTGTTCTTCTCCTACCACGCGCCATCGGCTTCTTTGGTTTAAACATGGTTATCATTTTCCTCACACAAAGCTCAGCATGTTAAAATTATTTATTTATATGCCCTGGCTGTTTTGTAAAGCCATTGAGCATATCCTCTCTCTCTCTCTCTCTTTCTTTCGGGGATTTCCAGGAGGAGGCAATGATAGCGTGTAGGCGAGAGAAACCCTGTGAGTGTTCTGTTTCTTCACAACTACAGATGCTGTTGCTGTCAGTTAGGGGATGAGAGCCTGAAAAACAAATCTGAAGAAATGGTGCCAACTTGAATACAAAACAATACAGAGTCAGACCCACTAGACGTGTGAAAATTCATACATCAGTAGCATGTCTGGCAGCCATTTTGCTTGAGTGATTCTGCGACTGGAAGAGAGAAAATCAGTGTCTGCAGAGGTTTTATGTTTGCGTTTTCAACCATTTTCTCCACAAATACCTAGCACTTTATATTTTGGGCTAAAGAATTTTAAAAAAAATCCAAGCCAAGTATGATTTTGCCTTGACTCTGTTAATGTTTCTAGCATACAGTTTATAAATTACTAACAGGTATTGGGTCGGGTCTTGTGACAGCAGCTGCCTAAAGCAAAGGTAACACTGAAAGAGTCGGATTGGTGCAGCTTTCAATATCTGGCTACATTTAATGTTTGGGAATTGTTTGCTGAAAGAGCAATCAAAGATATTTTCTTTCTGTCATAGGTGTAAAGTGGGAACCAAAATCTACCAAACAACAAAAAAACACAGAAGTCAATCACGGAAAAAGCTGTTTGGCAATGGCAGAAGATTTGGCAATTTTTTGGTGGGTGCAACCGACGTACTTCGCTGCTTATCCCACAAAAGCATTTTCCTTACAAATGTGGCACCACGATTTAGTGCCAAGAAGCATTGTTATAACAAAAAATATTCCATCAAACACAAATTTCCTTACTTTTTGTACTAGGTTTATGTAAAATATCACCTGTATTCAGCCACTTTTGTGAGTATGGTTAGAAATTCAGTCTCACAAAGCTGACACCAGGATAGATGTGAGGTTTTCTGGCTCCTAACTACTAAATCTAGAAGCTTTCCTGCTCATATTTCAGAGAGATGTTTACAAATGCTGAATTGCTTTACAAAACTTATATTAAATGTGCAACTGTGTATGAAAGCACATGCCTTTGAAACCTGTGTAGAGTGTAAATATTGTATGTTTTTGGACTCTGGACTGAAACCAAATGTACACCCTCTTAGTGTGTTTTATTGTCACTGGTTTAACTTGAAAGAGAACCACAGCCACTGTGCGTGTGAAACATGTTCAGACATGTCTAAACTGAGGATTAGGAAAAGTCAAAGCAGGATATGGAAGGTCCCTACTTATAACACACAAAACAGTAAAATTACACTTTGTAACAAGTAGCAAAAACATGTTACCTTTAGTTGGACTCATGTGTAACAGTGTAAGCCGTTTATGATTTATCAGAATAAGCTGTTTGGCATCGGCAGAGGAGATTTGGCAATTCTTTTTGACGGGTACGGTCCACATACTTAGTTCTGCTGCTCATCCCACAAAACCATGTTCCTTACAATCTTAGCTTCATTTAGGATATATAATATTTATTACCAAGAAGCATATTTACTACAAAGACCTACCAAACACCTTCCTTATTTTTGTGCTGGCTTTGCAAACCACCTCTGGTAGTCCATACTAGAGGTGGGCAAAAAAAAAATTCACATTCGTATCAGAATGTTTTGTTTTACAATTTTTAAATTTATTACTTAGGTCAAATATTGGTTTGTTTGTTTTTTCAAATGTAAAAGCTTCATTTTACACTTCAAAGCAGCAGGCTTTTGAAAAGAGAGCATAAACAGCTGGTTCAAATATATGGCTGCTGAATAAATCTTAAAACCTGACTCGCATGTGATGTGAATTTTCTAGAGAAATGTGACACCTGACAGTCTGTAGTAGACATCATCATCTCACAGTTTCACTGGTGTTAAATAGTGAACTGAAAATTGCGAAAACCAACAACATCGTAGCGTCGTATTTTAAATTGAATCGACACCTAAACATTCGTAAAAGAATCAAATCAGGGGAAAACATCCTTCTAGCTCTAGTTGGTGCATCAGTAAGATGTGCTGGATTTTGATTGCTCTAAATGTTTGTAAAATAAAAAAGAGCATCATTTAGAGATAGTAATGCACACTTTTTACACAAGCTGAAACTGTGTCAGACATGTTGTTGACTTAATGCTGTGGTATTCTGGGACATAAACAACTACGGTGTAAATATTACAACAATTTAGCCTGCAGCTTTCTTCAACTTATGTGTGACTTGTATAAATGAAAGCTCTTTATGCTGCATGAGAGCTGTGTGAGTTTCTATTAATCAAGCAGCTCATTTATAGAGCAGAGATAAGCGTAAGTCCAGCAGACTGTTGCTGTGGAGCGGGAACATCTTGTGGTTTACACAAAGAGCTTTCTCAGTGTTGATGAAATGTGGGGAATCCCCAGCCTTAATCCCTGTGAAGGTGCCATGTCTGCTGATAAATGAGGATGTGTTTGAGGATACACAGTCCCTGGAAGTTTGAAAGTTATTTTGATCTTATGTCAAAGGAGGAGAAAGGAAGTTTCTATGAACCTTAAAGCCAGCAAGATTTTAGCATAACGAACAATTTCCTTGCCTGTGCACTATGCAAATCTGCTAAAGAAGGCAAAAGTCAACTTTACTTTGATCACAACTGAAATCACGATTGTCTTAATAAGATTACTCCATCAAGTCGGACTGTTGAACAAACTGCTTCACATGAGTTAAAGCAGATGGTTGACCATAAAATAAATATTACTTTAGTGGATGAGGGCAGCACAGAAGGAGAAAAGGAGGACCAGCACAGAATAATAGAAGAAAAATACTTTCCATCTTAGGTTGTAAAATTTTAAGTTTTGCTGTTAGCGGTAATATTTAAAAAAACGGATAAACATGGATGATCTAAAAGACACACTCACAGTAAGACGCATCAGTACGGTGTAAAGTTAGGGAATCCTGGTTATGTCCTACCAGTGCTCATCTACCAAGCAGAGCTAACATAACCTGCATCTTCATTTCATTGACAGATTCTCAGGTTTGAACAGATCACAACAGTATAACTGCTGCATGTGGGTTAAAATGAAGATAAGCACTAACAGCTTAGCTCATGTTTTAGCCTTTAGCTCTTGCTCTATCACTCTCCACTTTAGCTTTCTTCTGCTCTTCCGCCCCGTTTCTGTCTGACAGCCAAGCTTCATGGTCCACTATCATAACTAAATCACTCACAGAAATTGTTTTCAGCCGAGAAAAAAACAGATCTCTCTTTTAACAGCTAAACTTCGTCAACCAATGTGGTGTTGTCATGGAGACTTTGACTTGCCGTAAATCAACCTGGTCCAGTTTGACTCCATTGGAAGTTGGAATTAGCATTCAGAAATAACCTTTTTTTAGCGTTTAAAATCTCATTTTAAGTTGTGGATCATGTTTATATTTCTCGTTTATATTTATCAAGAGATAAGATTTTCTCAAGATCACTCGGAAAGTCCTCACAGTCCCTTTAAACAAAATAAAAGCACAACATATTTTGAAGACTTGAAACTACCCTTAGGTGATCCCACCGCTTTACACAGATGATTCTGCATGAAGCTGAAGTGTTTCATATTACAGGAGGTGCTATAAGGGCAGCTATAAAATACAGTGCAGTGTGGAGAGCATATCAAACACAAACACACCTGTTTACAGTCTAATCACAGACGCAACCAAGACAGAAAAACTTACTGAAAGTGGCAAAGAGGTTTCTTTGATGTTGCTGCCGATAGTAGATATGATTGGTTAATTGCTACTTTTGAAATCAAAATATAGTTGTTGGGGTTTTTGTCTACAATTACACACGAACGTGGCATCGCCAAAAATCGAGGCTGATTAAATAATTCAAATTTTCCCATCAAAATATCAAACAAAAATGAGATGCTTCTCGCTGATTAGCATCCATTTAATATGACTAATTTGTCAACATCTTTTCATTTTTGTAGTGACATAAAGGCTCTGAGTGGAGTGATTAACCTTCAGCAGAAAGATCAGCCTGAGAGGGGGGCTGCCAACAGAGCAGACACCTACTGTGGCAGTGCCAACTAACAGCTGCCTCGCTCCTTAAAGCCACTGCTTATGAAATACGACTGGAGGGATTTAGATTAGCAATAATTTCCCTCCTCCATCAATTCATGGAGAACAACAACGACGCGTGCAATACATGGCTGCTGTGTGCACCCACATGCATGACAACGATCTCACTGATCCACCTACTGCTTTGATCTGAAATATTACAATTAGAGCATCATAATCATTCGTTTAGCGAAGATATCATATTAGCCGTACGAGGCTGTGTATGTTATAATTCACCAAGAATTCAGTGAAAGTAAAGTCACTGACAAAGCGCTGATGAGCTTGAGACAACATCCCGAAAAGTTTTGTTTTGTCAATTTTACTCTGTTTACTGTCAATGCAGAAGAGTAAAAACACCTTTAAATAACTACGATGCTTAACTTTGAGGTTTGTAGAAACTTTTTCTTCCTCTAGGGCAAAATTAAATGAATCAATTATCAAAGTAACTGGTGGCTGATTTATTGTTCTTGGTCGACTCACCCAGTCTGCGAATAAATGCAACACAGCTACTATGCTACACCCGTCTCTCCTTCAGTTCCATCCCATAGAGAGATGTCAGCAGTAGCTTACACAGACTCTACTGGCTTAAATTTCCATAAACTGCCAACTCCATACAACTGTTACTGCTCTATTAAAGCATGCAAGTTGAGTTTTTAGTGGGTGTGGGTTAATCAATCAGTTTTATCAGATGGAGGGTAACTGAATACTAACAATATACTGTATTGATTCCCTGACAACTCAGTATCACGTCTATGGATATTTGACTATGCGCAGAGAGTATTTGCATGCCATATTACAAAAAGCTTATCTTCACATTTGCTTATTCGTGAGCCTATCTGTCAAACCTTACACACAGTTTTTTCCAATATCACCTCAAATAAGAGGTATAGCTTGATGCCAGATGTACCAATATGACCCCAGAAGGTGGAGCTAGAAAAACAGCAGTCTGTTGATTGGTTGAATGAATCGTTGTTTCCTTACAGTGGTAATAAAGAGCAACACATTCTATGTTTAAATCTCCTGTCCACTTTGCGATTATAATTTTCCTTTTTGTTTGGAAAATGGCATCACGAAACAGCGTTCCACAGTCATTATTCTTCTTTATCGGATTTATTAGTGGGTTAAAATGTGTCGCGCTGTTATGTCGTCATGCTATTACGGAGCTGACACAGCTATCGGTATCTGGTTTACACGCAGCCTACCAAGAAGGGAAATGCAAACAGGATCAGGCTTAAACGATCAACTCGTACCAAATTGTACTGATTCATACCTGACCAATCGGTGGAAACGGGGCTTTAGTGTGGGCGGAGAAAGCTCCACAACTTTGCACCTTTTAATGATTTTATCTATGCAAAAATGTGTATATGAAATGTATCAGTGCAGCATTGAAAGTGTGAACATTTGCACCCATCCATCCTGACAATTTGTGCAGCATTTAAAAAGCACTGTAAACATTTTCCTTTCAAACTAACAGTAGTTGTGCCTGAGCAGCATGAAGTGGAGTACTTCAGTTGTTCAGAATCTCTTTTCATTGTAGCCCACTGTATGGTGTATGATGGAAAATAAGGATTTATCAGCCAGCTAAAATGCTAGTCCAATTTTTGCGTTTATAACTTGTATCAGCATCGGCAAATACACAGTTGGGTTTGCTGATATATATTTCCCTGGCATGATTTACAGACAGGCATCCATGGGCAGCTCTGTGTTGTTAGGACACACTACAGACCATGTGCAGACCAGGCCTTGCTCCCCCTGTTTGCAGACTGCAGAGTGAAGCAGCTTCAAAACGTTATCAAGACATGTATTTGATAAAGCTGAATAAAGAAAAAGGTGTTTCCATCTTATTCTAGAAATAAATCAATTCAATAAATGTTCCTTATTTTAAAATTGAGACCCTTAACTTCTGTTATCATTGGGTCATTTTCATTATGTAAATTGAGGGAGCAAAAGCAGGATTGGTACCAAATCAGCCTAAGGAAATCAGCAGTCTGTAGCGGTCATTGGCCAAAGGGGGATGGGGGAAGAAAATCCATATTGGTCAATCTCTGTTAGAAAAGTTGATGGTCACAGAAATGAGTGATACATTACTTTTTATAAATTTACATAAGTTTAATGTTTTTACAAAAAGAAGTAACAAAATAATGTATTTTTAATCTACAGACAAAGCCTCCAAACGGAGATAACGATGCACTAAATGGTTGTTTCAATTCATGTTCAAGCATTTAAAATAACTCAGGAGCACTGCTGCACATTATCATCAATGTGTGAGTAATTCCTGATATTTCATCCCAGACTTTTTGAGTTACTCACAACATTAAGCAGTTAATCTTGAAAAATAAAGAAGAAAATGACCCATCTGATCCTCTTTGGTTTTAAAATTGAAGAGCAGACTCTTTTTAGAGGGTTAAAGCTGGTGTTGTCCGGCAGAATATAAGTGGAGCAGCTTCTGAGAAGTTGCTGTTAGTCAGCAAAGTGACAAGATGATTTAGTCATCCGCATACATCAGATGGTTAACAATAAATGTGGGAATCATAGGGTAAGTCATGATTGAGCATGAAATGATAGCTGATGCATTACACATAATAATAATGTAATAATGATAACAAAGTGATTCTGCACTGATTGGCACATGGTGATATGTAGTGAAGCTCCACTAAGTTTATATAGTTTGATGTGAAAACTAAAAGTGCAGATGATGAAGTTAGAGTATAATTTGAGGTCTGAAGTGTTCATTCACTAAGAAATAAAATGAGCAAACATGTGGATGGCGTCTCACCACACGGAGTGCTCGATCAGCAAAGATAGAAAGAAGGAAAATGTTGCTTCTGCATAAATTTGATGAGAGAGACTAAGATCCTTGTATCTCAAACTCCCTATTCCCCCTAAAACTAAAGAATCACATTCTCAGGATTATAAATGATATTCATCAATCTAAAGAACTTCTCAGACTGCGTTTCAATATTGACATAGAAACCAGGGACTGTATATTTTTCTCATGCAATGTGACTCGTGTGTTTTGGATTGAAATCCACAAATGGGTTGCAAAGGAAATCTCATCAGTTCCACCTTCTTTCTCCAGAGACAATGTAATGTTTGGTATAATCTTGAATAACAAAAATGAGGAACTCTCCAATAATGTAATTCTGTGATTACAAAAAAATAGACTGTTTAAGTCATCCCCAAATTTTACCTTCTTTCCACATGATTTTAATTTATACCTCTAATCTTTAAAATGAGTAGAAGGGAAAAAAGCTCAAAGAATTTATGAAATTTTGAAGAAACTTTCCCAATGTATTAGAAATTAAAAGAAATGATCCGCCCTTGCCTTTTTAAAAAAAATTCATTTATGTGTTTTCAAACTATTGCATTGTTTATTGTTGTCATGGCAACTGTTTTCTTTGACAGATTTTACACTTTTACTGATGTGTAACTTTTACTTTTATGTTTTGTACAAGTGCAACAATGTTCAATGAAGAAGAGAAGGGAAAAAAATGTTGCTTCTGCATAAATTTGATGAGAATTCAATCGAAAGACTGAGATCCTTGTATCTCAAACTCCCTGTTCCCCCTAAAACTTAAGAATCACAGTTCAGAATTACGAATGAAATTTATCCATGTTAAGTCCTTCTTAGACTACATTTCAATACTGACGACAACTTTTGCTCATTTTGCAAAGATGACATAGAAAC